>JABUQX010097224.1:0-22617 GCA_015478945.1 Trachelipus rathkii | reverse complement strand
AAAAGGAGAGAGATGAGAGTATCCCGTGCACCGATTTCTAGCTGAATGAAAAATTAGCAAAGAGTGATAAGGAGAACGAGAATTTTGTTCCACGTCCGATACACACTGTTCTAGCCTGAATGGCCAGAGAACAAGCACGGATCGATCTCAATCGCGTATATGAGGATGAGACGGCATTTAGTCCAGAGAACGGTATGAATCGTGCCATTGGCTCCCGTCAACGGATATCGCTCCCACCGTTATCGGCAGAAGTGAAGCCGTCATCCAGAGACAAAGCAGTCATTTTCATTATAGGTAAGCGTAGAGCACGCAAGGCCCCCGCAGACTCAGGCCCGATCAAATGCCAGAAAATCGCTGTAGGGCAGGAGGAGCTTTGGAGGAGAAAAGTATTCGACATTAATGAGATATAGGTTGTGGTCAGATCTACCACAGTATGAGAGCGAGGTGGTGTTTGTTTAGAGAGAAGGCCAACTATTGGTGATTACATAGGTCAATGTGGTGTTTCATAGAATTGGTTGGGACGTATCCCAAATGTGTTGTGGTGTTCTGTTAAATTAGTTGCTCCAGATCGTTCGAGAATGCTATGATTCGGTATGGCCCTCCTCGTCCCACGCTATCAGTGATTGTAGAGGAATCCAACGCATATCAGTGTTGCTGTACATTTGAAATCCCCTAACTAGAGTACCTTCAGTATTGCGGATGAGAAGATATAACAGTTCGTGAGAAGTAGTAAGATTAGTTCAAAGAATAGAGTCGAAATCTGTTCTGTAGAGAAGTAGCAGAAGCACCGTTAAGGATTATTGTAAGTAGAAGGAGAATAGTTATTGTGTGAGCACAGACATCGATGTAGGATTCAAGATTCTCGAAGCGCGTGTACATGGACGTGTTTATTTCACATAGGCGCATTCATACTCCCCCCTTAAGATCGGAAATTTTATGGAAAATAGTTGATAGTGTAGATATATAACGAGTTAGAGGTATGAAATTCTTAGCCATCTGTGTCTCCAGCACAGAGAGCAGATTAGGTGTAGGGTTAGATTTAAGGTGGTATTTTCTCACGGATGCATATTAGGAGTAGCCGCGTGTTGGTAAATCGTCCATAGTAAGCCGCGCCGCGCAGTCTGCCATTTCACTAGTCAGCGCACACGACAACTCAAAAGCTACAATCATGTACAAAATAGGCCGCGTTATTTGATTGTTATCTAATAAGATCGAGTTATAATTGTTATATTATTCACGCTTCACTAAATAAACGTAAATGATTAAAAATGCTAAAATTACCTGATATGTTATGAAAATGAATTATGAATTGATAAAATAAATTTTGAAGAAGTTTAAAGCACGTTTCATCTACACCCCACAATTACGTAACAAAAGAAAAAATTTACCTATGTATTCACAGTAACAACAAATAAGTGATTAAATTAAAACAAGTTAACTGACCAGACAATGATTAGTTTGTTGAAAGATCAAAGATTAAATATAAATAATAAAACACTAAAAATCTAAAGTTAAAAACATCAGCGAAAATGAATATAAGCCTAGTACTATGCTAACACGTATTGCATCACGATTCTAAATATAACTAACTTACTATCCTAACATAACTAAAAGTTTCAAAACAATTATTAAACGAGATATCTTACTTAATAGTATGATCCATCTTTATAATATGTTAAAACCTATAATAGTTAAAACACATTTAAACATGGACACTTAATGAACAACACACTTAAGTGGGAAGATAACTAAATCTTATTATAGACACCTTAATGCAACCCATGAGCTCCGGCATAACACACTTTATCATACACAGCTCTATGAACTATCACATATATATATTCAGCTGTACTATATAGATTATACTAGCGTATTACATTTTCCTTACGTATCCCCCTGATATTATATATAGTAAATTATCGTAGTCTATGTATATCTATATTTATATATATACTGGATATATGAATCACTACTATACTACTATATATTAACGTTTTTTTTATACATAATATATTTATACCTATATATATATATATTATATTATAGCTTATTATTTATATAATACTATATTTATATTATGTATCTATACGATTATTATTTTTTTATGTGTATTATATATATGATATATATATACTATATATACTATATCATATTATATATTATATGTAATAAATATTACCAGCAAATATTCCAATAATGGTGTTTTTTAATTATATATCTAAGTAAGTACTTATTATATATATATATTATATATATATATATATACTTATATATATTAGTAATAATATATATATAGGTATATAGTATATATGTATATATATATATAACATTAGTATTCTGATATATCACCGTTATTAAGCTATATTTGTTTTTAATCTGTATCTATTCTTATTTAGTATTATATATATATTGTAGTATAGTATAGTGTGTGTGGTGTGTGTGGTGTGTGTGTTTATGTATGTATTACCGATAGATATATATATAACGAGAGATGTGGGCGCAAGGGATAGAAAAAGCTCTTTAATGATGGCGAAGGCATATAGATAACCAGAAAAAGCGTAACTACGAAATTATATTAAGTATATTGACCCGGGAGAGATTCTGTGAGACCAGAAGAAAGAAAAATGATAAGATGGACGAATACTATTGTAAGATCCTGCTCAATATGTAGATATATTCAGAGAACAATAAGGAGTAAGCTGCCAGATCAGACGCAGGAGAGGAAAGAGGAGGAGCAGGCGGTAGAGATTAGCGGTGAGAATAATGAGTGAAGCGCTATTAAAAAGATAAAGGTAAAGTTCCAGCGAGAGGTGGAGTGGCTGTGGAGTTGGTTACTGAGGAGAGGAGTCTGTATGTAGGGAGTATATCATCAGTGTTGATGAACAAGGTCTGTTGGAGAGAGGGAAGGTGGGCAATCAATAATAAAACCGATATATATAAGGTCAAGGAGACGCAGGAAGCTGTAATAATTTTAGAGGCATTTCACTGATGGACCATCGAGAAAATATACGAAAAGAATATTGTAGATCGGAAGGTTGAGAGAGACAGGTAGAGCCGAGACTGCGAAGAAGAGCAATCCCGGGTATAAGAAGAGGACGAGGAACGACGAACCTCTTATTCACACTGAAGAATGGTCCTCGGAGAAGCATGCTGGAACCATTGGCTATTAAGATTCTTTTGTGCTTTTCCATCGATCGTGCTCAAAGGGCATTGCATTCCGGTGCCAGGAAAAGCTATGAGCAACGGAGATTATGGTCTGAAGTCGGTTAGATTATAGAAGGCAATAGAAAGTAAGTATGTATGAGAATTTCAGTTGTAATGTTAGAACTGAGTGCCAGAACGATAGATTGGTTTGAGGTGAAATCAGGAGTGAAGCAGGGGAGTGTGTTGTTTTGTCGCCACTGCTGTTTATATTATTATTAGACGTGGTGATATAGGAAGTGACAAGAAGATGTGGGAGAATTTTAGGACATATGGTTCATTATGCCCGAATATGGCGATGGCCTTGGAGCGAGAAGCGGTAGTTACGACTTCGATGAGGTGGTTATGATTGTTTGCTTGGGAGGAGTTGGGGTATACAAGAGGTATAAGAAATGGAATACTGCTACAGAATTACAGAGATATTACAGTAACCTGAGAAAGACTGATATATTGATTGGTGAAGATGGAATTGCAGGTGAAGGCGTAATATACCTTGCAATATCTCGGATGGGGGAGTGGAGCGAGATGTTTATCGATAGTAAGTGGAAAAAGTATGGATTATGTTCTGAAAAGCGGTTATGACCTCGCCATAGTAAGATATTGAACGTGGATTCACTATGACATCGTTGATACCTTTACGCTGATCTTTAAAAGTGATACTGACTCCGTACACCTGTTGTATCGGAGCGGAAACATGGACAAACAAACGAGAAGAGAGGAGAGTAGAAAACAAGCGGCGAAATGAGGGTAATTAAGAAGCTATGGATTTTGGGAATAACTGTAGGAGCACGACAGAATAGAAATAGTAATGTAGAAAAGATAATAGGGGTGAAGATTGATGAAGACCTGAAGAATGGATGGTGGGGAGATTGAGAGGTGGGCGTACACTGGAGATGGCATGGAGTTCAGGAGAGAAGTGCCGAACAAGAATGGGACATGGTACACCAGAAGGGCAGTAAGGCCAAGAAGACCGAAGAAGTTATTGATGGGTTGGGTCGTGGAAAGGCAGTCTCCTGGAGAAGATGTCAGCGTACCGTAAAATGAGAGTGGTGAAGATGCATGAGGAATAGTGCTTATAGAGAGGGATTGTCTTGAGAAAGATGCTGCGTCGGCTGATCAGGATTGAAGAGTCCTCTCTTGAGTGAAGAATGAAATATGATGATATATATATATATTATATTTACGTATATAGTATATTATTATTATATATATTACTATTTATATATATATGTCATACTAATTTATAATATATATATACTATATATTTTTATATTATATACTATATTATTATATTTATATATTATACTATTATATATATAATATGAGTTATATTTACTATAGTATTATATATATATGGATATATATATACTAATTAATTCTCATAATGACTTACCATGCGTTTTACAGGTCACTGTTTCGTATTCTCTTGCTTTTTTGTGTGCTGAAGTGTTCCAAATAATTCTTTCATTGGCTGACTTCTGTGCTGATATCTCGATGGAATTACAGTAAAGCAAGACCATGTAATGTCGATCCTCACTAAACCTATTTTCCGTATATATACGTCTGTTTTCAAGACGCCTTTAAATGTCGAAAGTTTTTTTTTCTACTTTGTGTAAATTAGATGCAAATAATACTAAGATTTCCATTTATGATGTTAGCAATGTTAGGAAACATCCTCTTGTCACACTTAGCCAGCACCGATCGCGCAAGTTTTGTTTTTTTCAATTTTCTAACAGACATTACGCTGCCGACACCACTCTCCTTTTAGTGTGTCCTCGTGAGGGTCTGGAAGGTCGTCTTTATAAAGAGGATGCTTTTGTCGAATATGTCTTATAAGTGTACATTGCGCTTTTTCGTGGTAATATTACTGAAGTGACATGATGTGGGTTTCATGCGAGAGGTATCGATCAGCCAGCCGAAAATGCAGATCAATCAATAAACCGGAATAAAAACCTGAGATGCCGGTCAATATGATTCGGATCTGATGCAGGATTATCTATTACTAAACAGATGTGGCTTCTGGGACTTCGTAGTTCTTTGGAATTGTTATTTCAATACCTAGCTAAGCTGTCATTTTTAGCCTGTGTGAATATGGTTTTAAACTCCTGTGTCTGGCATTCTGTCTATCTTTTTCGAGAAGTTGAATAATGTCTTTCACTAAGTTTATTGCCCTAACAATGTCCAAATGGACATTCTGTAACTGTTTTGACAAGGTGTAGGTTAATTCCACAAAAGTTTTTATACTTTACAACGTAACTAATGTTTACTTATGACACGGAAGTTGACACGGAAGAACGGAACACATATGTAGGCTTTTGTCATACTGAGAAATGGGATTCTTTTTTATTTTCTTCCAATTGACGCCAAGTATTGGTTCAAGAGTCTCTTTAACAAAAGGAAAATCCCTTCAATGCCGTTCCACCGAATCTGGTCCTCCGCACTTCTTTCTGACTCCTCTTGTCTATTTTGGTTACTAGGAAAACACTCTTTTATTTTATCTTCCAGCAAAGTTTTGTGAGCTTCGGACTCTGAATCGAAAAAAGTGCATATTTCAGAGATGAATCCAATGACGTTTCAAATTGCCTGAATTTAAGAAGTCCTGAGAGACATAGATTTAAAACAATGTGCTACACAATGTGTGTCTAGAGCTTTAGGATACTCATTCCGAAGGTGACAGATTTGCAGCTCCTTCGGAATTCGCCTCTCATGGAAAGGCTCCTTCATATCCTTGGCTTCTTAAATTTTCGAGTCTTTAACCAAGATAGCCGAGTCTTTCCAAAATTACATTTGCCAATGCTTTCCCTGAGATATCATAAACCGCGGAACAAATGATAAAAAATCCTCTCTTAACGTAAAGAGAGTATCACCTCCATCACCACCAATCGCGTACCTAACACAAAGTGGAAACTGTTCTGTTTGGGAAATATCCATTGTTTCATCATCTAATACTGGAAAAAAAATAATAATTTATTATTTATTCTTCCCACTATTTTTCCTTTGTATAAGCTGACTAAATGCCTGTAATATTTTCATTCTGTATCATCCGACTCGTATACATTGAAATTTTGGACGATAGAAGTAAGAGTGGTTCTTCAAAAGCTGGTCACCTCCATTTGCTCGAAACTAAGAAGGCCTTCTAAAATTTCCGTCATTTTCAGCTGGCAGTTGAATAATTTCAATACGTCCAGATCACTTTGAAGCCCCTTAACTGCAAAGACGCTTGCTGGCCCCATAACGTTAATAGTTTCAATTATTGGTACCAAGTTTTTCTTACCTTTCTTCACATTTTTGTTATTTTGAGTGTCCAGTTGTTTGACTATGCTTTCGATTTTTTTCTGAATAAGAGCTTCAATATTATCTTATATATTATATACTAATATATATATTGTAAACTTAGTCAACACCTCTGCTAAACCAATTTGTAAGTTATATTTATTAAGACAAGACAATTTCCCAGGTGACAGGATAAGAAACTTTTATTTAGCAATGATTTTATTAAAACATAATACTTTATTTAACATAAACGGGCAATATAATAAGACATAATCGGTAGCGTAGTACACTTCAGGTAAGATTTTATGCACAAATGTGACACGTGACCTCAAATGAGCGGGCTAGATGGTGACTTCGGAGTTAGCGTGAACAAGTTCTACGACACACAGGCTCAACAATAACTCTTGAACTAAAATCTAAGGACTAATTAGAAAACTAATAAAATACGGTATATCTAGACTTAATTGTTTAAATGCATGGGAAGGGAACCTCTAACCACCAAGCACCACTGAGTGTATAGGGTTGGAACTCCAATGAGTTGGACCAGCAACCACTGCGTTCGGGGGAAAGCAGAAGGCCTGATAACCGAAGTTATCTCATTGGGGCCTCTCACCAGCACCACTGAGTGAGTAGGGGTTGAACTCCAGCAACCACTGAGAGTCCTGGAATTCTGAATGAGTTGGGGACCAGCAACCACTGAGTCCGGGGGAAGGCAAGAAAGGCCTGATAGCCGAAACTATCTATTGGGCCTCTCACCAGCAACCACTGAGTGAGTAGGGGTTGAACTCCCAGCAACCAACTGAGAGTCCTGGACACTGCCAAATGAAGTTGGGGACCAGCTAACCACCTGAGTCCGGGGGAAGGCAAGAAGGCCTGATAGGCTGCAACTATCTATAGGACCTCTCACCAGCAACCACTGGAGTGGAGTAGGGGTTGAACTCAAGCAACCACTGAGAGTCCTGGAACTCAAATGGAGTTGGGGACCAGCAACCACTGAAGTCCGGGGAAGGCAGAAGGCCTGAAAGCCATCTATTTAAATATCTTAAAAACTACATTATTATAAGCCTTGTAAAACTTTAAATATCATTTATGGAAGGTAAATCAAAAACGATGCTTTGATGACGTCACAACGCTTTGTTGACGTCCCAATCTTAAATTCTTCAAGAAAACAACAAAATGGCTTTTAAAACTAAATTAGGCCTTATTTAATTAATTTTAACACTTAACATATCTTAATAATAATATTATACATTAAATATATACATATACTTTAAATCAATAATCTTTATTGTCTAACTTTCTTAATTAAGTAAATAACTTGGAATATTTTGGATACGTGAACTTTCTGAGAAGGCCAAATCATTGGATCAAAATCGTATTATTGCGGAGCTCTCAAAAAAGATTTAAACGTATTCTTAATAATATCCTAATTTGGTATATACAATTTATTTACAACATATTAATAAAGTCATTGTGTTTTAATTATCAAATAAGTAAAATTGATTCTTTTATGGAAACATCTTAAAGCTTCGTTACACGGGTAACTTAAATAATAAAAAGACAGTTTCAATCTTTGTACATAAAATGATAATATAATAGTTTACTAAAAGTCTAAATTTAAGGGTAACTTCTATAATCTGTTCTTTTTTAAAGTAATTTGGAATGAAAAAAACGGTAAAAAATCTGTCACATTACCCCCTCTTTAAGATTTCAACTTCTTTAAATAAAAGGATAGATTATTTCAAAACTTATTCTAAACTAATTCTAACATAAGCAATATATATTAAGTCTACTTGAATTATTTACTTTTCGATAATATTAGACTTGGGTTCATGTAAATACTTTATCAAAACTTAAACCTATATTTAAATATTTACAAGAATCTTAAATCAGGAACGGGATAAGAAAAAATTACGTTAAAGAAAAAAAATTACTAAATTTATTCCGAGATTTTTCGCATTAGATCTTAACTTACCAGCATTCTTTTCAAATTTCAACAAAATATTCCTCATTCTTTTCGCTACTTAAAATTACTCTATTCCATTTCAAAGTTCTCAAAAAATTTAATACCATGGATTTCAAGTAATAAAACTATTCACCTAAAACTAACTGACTCATTAGCAACAGCATAAACTAAATACAAAAAAAAATGACTGACACAAACAAGTAAAACTAAGTTAAGCGCTTTACTCACCATCCTAGTTCTTCTCAGCGGCCCTACAAATGGCGTTTCCTAGGAAATCTGACCATTTTCTGGACTACAACGCGGTAACGGCACAGTTTTTGACGGAGACCAATGTCAACCGCCAAGGCAAAAACCAAATAAGAAAGTAGTCGGGTTAGGACTCTCTCTGCCATAAGCCTAATAGCTAATCTAAATCATGCTAAAATAAGAGTAGTAGGTTCAGACGTTTCTTCTGCCATAGCTTATTGCTATATAAATAATATCCTCTGTTGTAAAACAGCAAAACTAATCAATTAATCATCTCTATAAAACAATCAGCATTTTTAGCAGCCCAATCATTCCCAAATAAAAACCAGTAAAGTTTATCAAAATACTTGATCACTTACCAATTTTAGCAATTTAATAAATAAATGAAAATACTCTAAAAATCGAATTCACATCACAGTCTAATAGTGTTCAGTGTCAACGCATATCTTTAAATTCAAAATCAAAAGGATATTCAACATTTCTACGTGGTCAATTATTCTTTCGATGTTTCCTCATCTGCCTTCTCAATACCTTTTCTTGTAACTCTTTCTTTATGCAAAAAACAACTACAGTTGTATTATTTAATTCACAAAATTTCTTCAACGCAAATTCATCATCATAAATCACTAAATCAAGTAACATACTATTCCATACCTTTTAAACATTTTACGGGACTGCTTAATGTACATATATCCTCATTATTAAAAAAACAGTTTGCATACTTCTAAAAATTTCTCGGAATGTATTACCTTCCTAATCTAATTATTATACTTAATAAATTATTTACTTTACACCTAACTTTACATTAACTTTTAAACGGGAATGAAACATCTATTATACATTTGATATAGAGAGAATTAGAGTACGTTCAGTGATTCCTGATTAAGATATTACAAGGATATTTAATATATTAAATATTGCCCGTCGTTAACTAAATTATATCCCGCTTCTTATCTCCTCATTCATTTATTAATATAACTTTACTTTCCCTTAAATCATTTATCTAACATCAATGTTACTCGTTAATATTTTGTTCTTCTATTACTCTTACTAATTTTTCAACCAGGAAAGATTGAAACAAAAGAAAAATTATTTACTGGATTCTTACTAATCTTACCGTGCCTTTTCGTTAATACTGTTGGTCATTATTATTATGGGAAATATTATCGTCACTGTTATTATCGTTATTACTACTCCAAACAACCTTAAAGTGTTCAAGTAAGGATTTAGGAGGAAAAATTGTCTTACTGATGTTCACGCATTACTGTCAATCAGATGTTCGCTTTTATTATTAACATTAATTTGCCAAGCAAATGCATTTTTAATATGGTAATAAGTACAATTATCATTTTTTATCCATATCATATCAACCGTCTATCACAATATTGGTATTAATCTTGCAACTATCATTATCATCTTTTTACCATTACCATTATGTCTATAATCATATTTAATATTATTATTATTTATTATCGTCATCATCACTATAGAAAATATATTTATCAGCTCTATACCATTTAATATTATTATCTTTACTATCCTATTATTATGTATTTGTCCAATATATACCATTATCATTAATATCATTAAATCATATTCTCAATTATTATCTAATCTCTTTAATTTAATAACCTATAACATATCATTTTAATTTTGACTAACCTCTTTTTATCTTAGTCTTGTTTCTCTTTTTTACTTTGCTTAGTACAAGGCTCAGTCCCTCTTATATTAGAAAATACCATTATTCAACTAGCATTATTATTCTCTCTAATCTTAAGTACCTATAGATTTTATGTTCACTAAGTCCAGTTCTATATTCTAGTTGAAGCCCATTGTGGTGTCGACTTGTTTCTATCAGAAGACTTATACTCTCCGAGTGGATTCATCAGCAAGAAACACATCCAAACTGTTGAGGGCACCCTGAACGTTTCCGAAGATTGCCTACGTTTATGAAAATACAATGTCGACAGTATGTCATTACACAGTATATAATTGGATTGGACGAAGAATCACTATAAACATTCACTAATTACCCCTTGTAACCGGAGACAATAGAACGACAAAAAATTTCAACATGCATCTCGAGATCTATAGTCTTGATTGCATCGATTGGGTTGTAGATGTGTTTTTTTATGTTACTATTATGCATAGTAATTTAAAATCAGATGTATTTTCTCATAAGAGTTTTGACCGGGGATATATGATGTCATTGAAGTAATGATAAGAGAAGAGTCCAGGTTACGCGTTATAGCGAAAAAATAAGGCCATAAACCATTACGATATTTGTTACATACTTTTCTTTAGGTTTTCATAAATAAAATTCGTTATAAAAAGGAAATAGTCCTTAAATATCTTATACCGGTGCGCCCAGCTGTTTAAAAATATAAATAATCTCCCGCAAAGTCATACTGGAATCCGTTAGGCATCACTTTGGTCGTTAATAATAAACCCACTTCACTCACACTACCAATCCAAATTGTCGCCAATTACACAACCGTTTGGACCTCGGCATGGTTAGCACGCGCGGCGCTGGCATAGGGTTGAGCTTAACACTCCCTGGCTTTATTCAATAGTTGGGGGTGTGATGGGCGCTCATTTTGATGTCATGTTATATCGATTGGTTTGACCGATCCGCGTACTTTCGCTCTCGTTCGGGCGCTTTATACCTTGCCTATACACAGGTTGGGCTCAGAAGCTACTTGACGCGAGACGAGGACTAATTTTTTTTATATACCTCAGCTCAGTATACTTAGTTACTGTGTTGGCGCTATTAACATTGAGCCCTTGTTTTGATTGAGTCATTGACCCTTGGTTACTCTGATCCATGATATTTAATAAAGGCCTACTTTGACCATTACAATAGTAAGCGATGGTAGGGAATCAATATATTCGAACACCATGCTTCTCGTCTAATAGTTGATGTGATATTATGAGAGATGTAGCAGTTTTCCCTAATACATATCCGAGTAAAAATGCGCAGGATATGTCCCAGCTTACGTGAATAGTATTCTAATTAACAGTCGCTTTGTTTATAGTAGAAATTCTTTTTATTAGAGATCGAGTGCCTAAAAGGTTGAGTTCCAACAGGATTGAGATGCGCCAACCGCCTGAGTGGCCAATTAATAAAGTTAAGTGCCAAAATCGAGTGGCACAATGAGTGCCAATAAGTGAAAGTGAGTGCCACATAGTGCCCAAGTCGCCACATCAGTGCCAGTGAGTGCCACATAGTGCCAAAACTATGTAGACCTTTTCAAATAGGTAATGACTAATCGACTTGTAATAAATAAATGTCAATAGTAAATAGGTACTGAGATTACATAAATGGCATACAATACACGGCACCCCACACCGCCTCCATCTTGCTTATAAGACATCTATTACCTTTCAATAGTCATCCCCGCACGGATTATTAAAGATAAAGAATATTAAGAATTTAATAAATTTTCAGGTTAAAGTAAATTTCAAGGATTCAATTTATCAAGAGGGAAAATTTTTCGATTTAGTTATGTGAAAATCTCTGACGAAAATCCACAACGCCCCTCCACTCAATACAGAGGGGTGATTCGTCACCCCCTCACGGATATATATTCGATAATGGTAATACCTTTTAGTAGATACAATGGAAATCGAGCTTTTAAGGTTGAGAAATTGAAATATAAATTACTACCCTTTTGTAAAAAGGTCGTAAGAACCTGAGCTATGCTCTATCCTCTAACTAAACATCTGAGACTTTATTGTGAGGTAAATCATTTTTATAAAATATGTGCAACACTCAATATCTTGCGCGTCAAAAAAATAGATTTATATTTTGTTTTCATATCCACACACACTCTAAGACATACGGACCTGGAGCCCTTTACAGATTCTTCCCATAAGACCCATCTTACCACGTTTAACATATACACTTACATCTCACAACGCCCACGCACGGTTCACAAGCGAAAACGTTAAATATATGAAAAACAAACGTAGATAAGACACGAGAAGGAAGATTAAGTCAAATAAATGAAATCTGTTATAGTGAGCGAGTTGTGACTTGATAAAAAATCATTAATTCGCTATGTTAATCTTTTCACTTGGACAAAAGCAGAACTTGAGGTAAGCTTAAAGCGAAAGATGTGCAGTTGTCATATGTTATTATATATGCAATTCCTGCTGAATATTTTTTTTTTATATATTTTATGGGAACCGGAATTACCGTACACCTCTAATATATATATATACTATATATATATATAATATATATATATAATATATATAGATACTATTATATATATATATATCATATATATATAATATAAATATACAGTATTATAATAATATATATATTATATTATATACTATAGTATAGTATATAATATATATAGATATATACTATATATATACTATATATTTATTAATATATAATACTATAGGTATTAATATATATATATATAGACGCGTGTAATATATATTATATATTATTTATCCACTATATATATATATATTTATCATAGCTGGGCATGATATATATATATATAGATTATATAATATATATTTAAATGGTTCGGTTATAAATATATATATATATATATATATTATATATATATATATATATATAATATATTATTTTATATTATAATATTATAGTATATATATACCGTTATATATACCGTACCGGTATATCTGTAATATATAATACTATATATATATTATAATATATATATATATTATATCTATATTATATATATATATATATATATATATAATATATATACTATATCATCAGGCTATATTATATATATAAACCAACTGGGAACTGGGTGTGTTGAATACAGAGTTAATTTCTGGATCCTAAATCTTCCTCTTTAATATCAATTTCAGATTTGATATCCATTTTTTATTTATTTTAACAGAAATATATATTTCTAACAATTAAGACACTGTAAGCAGAAATAAAAAAAATATTTTCTAAATTTGCAATTACAGTTCTAAATTAAGAAGTCCTTTAATTCTCAAAATCTTTGATCATTTCTTAATTCTGGTGAAACACGTTCTTATTTTACTGAACTGAAATTACAAAGGCAAAACCTTTATATACCCAAAAATCAAAAAACTAAATATTTTACTTTAAAAAGTAATTTCTATGAGAAAAGAAGTTAGGTCTTAGACTGATAATACATTTATAATACTGATATATCTATATTGCAAATTTCAATATATCGACTATCGATAAATTGAAATAAATAAATTTTCTTGAGCCAATCATTTGAATACATAGCAGATAAATATTTGTCTATGGGGAGCTCCACTGTAGGTGAGATTTAAAAAAACGAATTGGTGGGAAATTAAAAAAAAAAAAAAAAAAAAAAAAGTTAGAAACTGTGATAAAGGTGAATTGAAAAGACGGAAAATTTATATGAAAAATGAGGGGAAAGGATGAAAGTTGAAAGATAAAGCATGCGACAAATACTAATGCACGAATGCACAGACACTTTCGTCTATAATTTGTTAGTGATTACCAAGTAAACATGAAGAATTTATGGTTACATACAATTAGTTTGCGAATATAAGGGATTAAATTAAAATTCAACTGTCAGCAATATCTTCATTCATGCATTTATTTATATTTTATAAATTTTCACTTCAATTACATTTAAATTTTGCTTATTTTGGTGGAATATATTTAAGTTAATCTTAAAACTAAAAGTTATGAATGTATGTTACAACCATTTAGAACAAACATTGATTTATAAATAAATTCCTTGTCTAATTCTTTAATTTCAAAGTTATTTTTTATGATGTTTTTATTCATGTTGTTGTTTTTATTGCAGAACAATGAAACAAAAGATATTTTTTTATGATGTTTTTTGATAGGCTATTCCGTTTTTTATTCAGGACTGTTCAAGTAGATCGTTTC
The DNA here is from genome assembly GCA_015478945.1 of Trachelipus rathkii. Taxonomy (NCBI): domain Eukaryota; kingdom Metazoa; phylum Arthropoda; class Malacostraca; order Isopoda; family Trachelipodidae; genus Trachelipus; species Trachelipus rathkii. The sequence goes on along the minus strand of JABUQX010097224.1, from coordinate 8,032 downwards.
TACTGGTAACAACCTCAATAGGAATAATGAAACACCAGAATAAATGGATATTTTACTATAAAATATTAATCCTATAAATACATAACATGTGAGTTTAGCAAGAACACACACGACAACGAATCACTCATATAAAAAGACGAATAGATGCCATTTTTGAAGAAAATACGGCCAGTGTTGCCAGAAATTCTATCTTCTACATGGCATGTAGGCAAACAAAAAAAAAATATAAACATACAGTAAAATATAATTTTTTTTTCATAGGAATAAACAATTTGTCTTTTTCAACACCTCCCTTATTGTTTATTCCTGCCACGTGGTAACTCCTTTTCCAAATTTTCTGTTGCTCATTTTATACATATCGGTTGGGAATGGCTAGACAGTGGCTTTCTGGGAAACCATATGAACAATGGACTCCTTATGCTAATCCTGAGTATCTTGATGATTTTCAAGTGATTTATCTCTTAATGAAGAAATGGCGCTACTCTATTATTCTGCTTGGTCCGTCTTTGGTTGAAATTCTGGATTCTTTACTGGTTTAAAGCTGGCTTACATTGGTGCAACTCAATCCAAAGAGTAGGTTTCTCCTACGACTTCGGTAATTTCTTCCAATAGTTGATGAAGCCACACGAATTTCCTTTGTTGCTGCACTTGGCTGCCATAATTTCAGCTTCTGTTTTTGAAATAGCAACTGAACTCTCTTTGACACTCCATGAAACATTGCTTTCCTCCAATGCATATAGAAGCAAACATGTCCAATATAGATTGAATGTCTATTCTTAAGTCCCCAGGCATTGGATCTGCATCACTCTTACCCTTCCAGAGGTGATCTCTGTTTCAAGAATCACATTATTAAAAATAATTACCCTTTCTTGTTAGGTACCCTATCTCTGTCTTCATACTTTGGAACATTTTTTAACATTTCTATTTGATGGATTTTCTAACAATCCATTCTTGGTATTTTGAGTAGCAAATTGCAATATACTAGGTCTTGTTCGCTGTTGCTCATTAAGAATCGGAAAGTCCATCCTCTATAATAGCTGAATCAGTGTAAAGTCTTGAAACTCTCACCTGGACTTCAATGTCATGTGTACCATTATCCTTTAAAAATAGGTGTTGACACTGCATTGCAATTGTTCCATACACAAACATCTCCTTTAGTTAGTTTCTTTTGCCTCATTGAGAGTATAGACTGAGTGACTAATTATCCTCTTTGAACCATTCATTTCTTGATTCAAATTTTTCAATTCCTAAAAAATATGTTGCAAGTTTATTCTTAATTATGAACTTCTCATTTTTAATTCTTCTCACATTTTCTGTAATTCTGCTTGACTTGTTGATGGCAAACGTAGTCCAATCATCAACGTATAAATGCAAGTACTGAATTTTGTCCATTCTGATTATCTTATGTAAAGCGAGAGACGCGCTGTACGTTATTTACCAAATGTACAGTTTTGAAAAAAGATTTCTCAAGTTTCATTCCGCATCTTGGTGCTTGAGCTTAATCCACACAAACTGCGTCTTTAATTTTGCATTACTTTGTATGTTCCCATCTTCAAACACCTTTGGTTGTTTCATTATGTAGGGTTTGGGATGAAATTTCCATATAGATCAATGCAGGTTGAAGATGTAGAAGGCTGTATTAGGGCATATGAATTCTTCAGTTGCTACACTGAGATCCAAAGTCCTTACGTATTTTATTTGCCTACTGGACCTGATGTGTGGCTCATAGTTCAATTCCTTAATGTATGACGTATACCGCTTTGTAACTAATTTGCTTGGTATATTTGTACCTGCCACCTTGCGGAACTTCATTATTAATTTTATAACCCTCAATTTGTTTTCAATGGTTTTCTTCCTGCCGCTCGGTAATTCAAACTAGTCCAAGTTTGTAATTTTCTTTACAAATGCATTTCATTTCATTTTCCAACTTGAATTAATTTTTTTTTTATGCTGTACTCTGGATGAGCTTCTCGTATAATTTTCAGGATTCTTCCATAATCTTCTTAATAATTGATTCTTTGTATCTTGCATCTTACCTGTTTCTTTATATCATGTCTCTTAATTGTTTTGTGCTTACTATTTCTATTTTGTTCTTCTATTTCTGAAGCAGACTTCTATTATCTGTACAGATTCTATTCTGCATCAGAGTTCTATGTTCTGTATCAGATTCTTGTTCTGCATCAGATTCGTTTACTGTATGTTGATGAAGTCTACACCCTAAGTTTGATAGATTCACTGCTCATCAGTTTCTGTATTTTCCCTATTTGATTCTTTCTTTTATTTTTTTGACTGAAACTAAATAAAAAATGATGAAATTCTTCTAATTTTGTATACTACATCTCCCCCCCCCCTCCCCTTCCCCCCTTCCCCCCACATCTCTGCATCTAAGCACAAAATTATTTTGGTTAGATATATTATTCTGTAGGCTTTTATCTCATTATTACCAATTACCACCTGATTTTGTTTTATGGCGTCTAACTTTCTTCTTTTTGATCTGTCCACCCACTCATTCGCTGTTTCCGATTACATGTAGATGCTCGATTCTGGGCTTTCTATCATTTTTATAATTTCTATAGAACGTTTTCCCATCAACTGTGATTTTCCAGTTCTATTTATTATATATGCTTCTGTTTAATTAATTCTGCCCAACACTTCTGTGGAAATTTTACTATTTGAGTACATGAGTGATCTGGCTGCTTCAACTAGTGTTCTATTTTCTTTTCCAGCCACCTCCATTATGTGCATCTCCTTTCTAACCTTTGTCTTACACCATATTTATGTAAAGGCTTTTAACATAGATGTATTATTAAATTCTAAAGCCGTTATCACTTAAACCTCTCTAGATTGGATTCCTTGTTACGTTTGCTTCTTCAAGTTAATACTTGCCTCAAAACTTTTTCTCCAACTTCTGATTTTCTTTAATAAAATATACAAATTTTCATTTTGAAAATCATCGTTGAAAACCTTAAGAACTATTTATTTCAGGCATGTCTTCTTCAGGAAAACTAAGCAGCAAAGAAAACAAATAATAAATCCTACTTTAAATTTTGTCCTTTCCTAATTTCTGACGATGCATTTTTCCATTTATACATCCTATGCAATTTTTATTATCAAGGTGAGTTTCAATATTTAGTTCTCTTTTGATCAGATTTCTTATGGGTCTCTATCCTAATGTCCCATTTTTTCATGATATAACTGCAATAGATCCTTTTCTCAAGTCTTTATTTCTGATATATGGGAATTTTATGCTTTCATTGGCAACTTTAAATGAAGCCCACCTTTGGTTACGATAGCCCATTAAATAGGCCTTGTTGTTCTACCATAATCTAATAGCACTTGGTCGATATAAATTATCTGTTTGGGAATGCTATATCATAGAGCTTGCATACTGAAATAATTTCTTAGTATCAGGGACATACCACACATCATTCAAAAAATATTGAGATATTTTTTCAATTACAACATGATTCTATTCAATTGTTCCATATCCTTAAACACATTTGCTTACTGCCCATTTGCGGGATTTACACTTTGACTGAATGGCTCAAATTACATTGATAAGGTTTTAAAATAACTTTTTCATCTGTTATCGTGTTTGTAGCACCATTAGTCAATAGACGTCATGGCGGGGTGACCGGACCGCCTCTTTTAGAGGGTGATAGTCACAAACTCATAAAAAATAAAAAAAAAAAAAAAAAAATTTCGCTTCTAAATTTCACGCGGTAGTACTACAGGTTTTATTTAGATCATCTTTAATTCTAAGTTTATTTTTTAAAAATATAATAATTAGGGTTACAAAAATGCCTTCAATCGATTTCAAATTTGAAAAATGTGACTTTCTAAACTTTGGTTATAAAATGTGGATGATGTGGTATGAATTTATAATTATTTTTCAGTGTATACACTCCGAGTAATGTTAGCATCTTAACATGGCAAACTTAAAATTTTTTCCAAACAGATTAGTGGCAAAATCACGTGCCTAACCTGGTCCGTTTCACCCCCGCCGTAAAAATGATGAAAGGGGTGATCGGACCACCATTGTTTTCGTATTTTACTAATTATTATCTGAATTGTTTCTTCAGTTATAATTAAGTTTAAATATAATAATAAGTTACTTTATAAAGAAAATTAAAAAAAATGAAATTACTATGAAAAAATACGATCCAAAAGTGTCAAAATTTTGGCTGGAGGGGAGTAAATCGCGACACCTTAATTTTATTATTATTTTATTATCATTATTGAAATGTAGAAATTTTCAACTTATTCCGAATGTTAATTGATAGAAATTAGAATTAGTAAAAATCTAAAATATAGAATTGAATTTATACGTAAAAGAGGAATTAAAACTGGTCCGATTCCCCCACAATGGTGGCTGGATTCACCCCTCCAAGGTCAGGCTGAATGAGCGTTATTAAAACTTTAATAAAACCTTTTTTATAGAAAACATTATTATTTTTTGTCATTTACCTACTATATAGCCTTGAATTTCAGAAAAAAAAAATTCCAAAAAGGTGCATTAGGGGAAGTCGGGAGACGAAGTTATGCCACCGAAAGTGGTCCAAGTCACCCCCGCCCGACGCTACAAATTTTTCAGAAATTAAAATAAATAAACTTATTCATTCAACTAACATAAAAGCATTAACTTCTGTTTTAGCTTTTGAATATTTCTTATTTCAAAAAATTTGTTTTTTCTGGCTTTATTTTTCTTTCTGGTCTGCCATCTGCAATCCATTTTCTGCAATTTTTGATCCAATGACCTTTAAATCGGCATATTGCATAGAAACTTTCTCATTTTATATGGGTTACTATTATTCTCATGTAAGTTTCCTTTAATTGCTAATGACTTCTTGACTTTTTGATTAACTTGATGCCATCTTATTTGTTCTGATGCGAGCCAAGTTACGCAGATTATCCTATACTTCCTTTCTTTTCTATTACGATGAATCATTGTCCATGGTAAGTTTGGAAGATTTAATAATCCTTCTGGCAACTTTCAACATCTTACATATGAAAATATCTCTGGCGATTACTTCATTTTTCTCTTGAATCCTTAGACAATTGCTTCCTGAAGATTCTGACCCCAAGAGCTGTTCTTATGAAAGATAACATTTCTCATGCTATGTCTAATTCTCTTTCTATTTGTTTAAGGAAAACATGCTGAACAACATCTAAACTTGTCTTGTCTTCCAACCCTGGCACAAAGAAGATGTGAAGTTCCTCTCCATTCTATCTGGTTCAAAAAAATATCCTTTTTGACTTCAATACTTTGGCTTAAGTTGAAACCAACAAAACATCTAAATTGATTGAGTTTCGTTGAAATTTGTCCAATTTCTTTATGTATGCTTTTCTTCTTCAAACTGGATTAGCTGCAGTGACTGGGTTTGTGGCTTTTTCTATCTACTTCACAGCTTTCTTATTTGCATAAAATACTTCCAATCTTCCCAGTTTGCTCTTACCTTAAGTGATCAATATTCTGCCAGTGACAATCATATTTAACTATATATAATGGCTTGCTTGCTAATTCTAGTTTTTAGGTTATTAGAGCCTATTGCTTAGTTTTTATCTTTAGGGTTTTAATAGGCCTATTTCCTAATTCATTTGATAGGAGCTGATCTGGCCTACATTTCATTTGTTTCACATTCAAATTAGGCCTTGTTACAACTACTCACCTTACATGTTAAGTAGATTTGTTTCTATGGTAACAACCTCATAGAAATGAACACCAGAATAAATGGATATCTACTATAAAAAATCCCTATAATACATTACGTGTATGAGTTAGCAATAGAAAAGACACACGACAACATCATTTATTATTTATTAATCACATTCCTAAGTCATGGCCTAAACATCGGCCCCACTTAACAAATATTTTGTTATTAACAACTTTGTATTTAAATCATAAAATTTTTAATAGTATAAGTTAATGATTTTATTGGAAAAATATTGTACATGGAGCCATAATTCAGAATTTTGGAGCAAATATAAATAGCATAAAAATAAAATGAAATTAAGCAATTCTACCAAATTTTGTAACTGAAAATCGAAACAAAAACCATGTTGCAAGCATACAGTTTAAATAAAACAACTAAATAAAAGGTTGTAAACATAAAATGAAATAAAATAAAATTTAGAATAAATAAATAATTTAATAATAGGTATATAAGTATTAATGTAAGCTAATAATACAGCTCACAATCAACATTGTAGGTGTAGCTATAAAACATATTTATGATGCATAAGTAAACACTGTTGAAAAAAGAAAAAAAAGAAAATGAAATGAAATAAAATAAATAAAATAAAATAAGACAGAAAAAATCATAAAAATAAAATAAAAATATATAAAAACAAACTTCCCCCTTTAGCATTATGTAGCTAGGAATGTTCATTTAATGTATTTTATTTTAACCTGTCATCTTATTATCTAAATTCTACATTTAATAAAAAATAAAGAAATTAGAAAATTATAAACCATACACTAATGATACTAAAAGGGTATTTGCACTTTCCGAAAATTCCTGTTAAATGTATAAAATATAAAAAAGCAAATACAAGCTACTGAAGCAACAAAACTAACCCCATTGAAAATTAATCATTAAGAATATTTAAATCATATGCACGAATGTTTGGCTGTTTCTTTCCCTCCTCGAAGGCGAATTTACCTCATTCCGGGTCCAACCTCAGAGCCTAAGCATACTGTAAGCGGGGCACTTTGCAGGTGGGCACATGCTCTGCCTTGCCAAACATCCTCACAATACTCTATCTCTGTACAAGAAGGTTATATATCTAAATTACTTATCAAATACTGAAGGGAGTACTCCACCAAAAATTGCAGGCCCTTCGACTCTTGTTGCCGTCAGGAGGGTCAAAAGGGGTGACCAGAATTACCCCAGCATGGGGCAACTTTCCGCCCCATGACCAAAGTACCCAGTTGTATGCAAAAGTTGTATTGTAGTACTAATATTCCTTATATTGCCTTAGTTTTATCTGTAGTAATTAATATTTCTTAATTATATTTAAAATTCAGGTTGTTTTTGGGTAATTTCTTAAAATTAATTGCGAATTTGACTTTATAAATCAAAAAATTAAAAATCCTTTTTTGGAACCAAAACTTTAAAAAAACTTAACTACATTAGGCAGACACCTTTAGGGGCGTCTGAAAACACACACTGCCCTCTTCGGATTTTAATGGGATATAATTATACAATTCAAATGATGTCGGATGGGAAAATCACAGACTTGTCCTCAGCATTTAGTGCCTTACCATTTTAAATACAGCTTAAATTTTAATTCTTTTAATCTTTTATCTTATTTAAATTTGTGGAAAAAAAAAAAAAAACTAACAAAATGAAAAAAATGAAAAAAATGAAAAAAATAAAAAAAAAATAAGTAAGAAACGGGTAAAACAAAATATATTTTTAGGGTTAATAAATAAACCCCTTATATTTATTTAATTTAAGAGCATGGTAGAGGCAACTTCACAACTGGGGCTAAATTGCCCATAAACCATAAAATTTGAGGGCCCAACATTTACCCCGCCCCACTTCACATGTGAATTAAATAACATGGGGGGCCAAAATGTGTAAAAAGTTCTTGATGAGGAGGGCCCTGTAAAACCTCCTTTCTGAACAAAATTGCATTTATAAAAAAAAATTCTGATGATTAACAAATGCTGAGATATTCATAAAAACCACAGGAAGGTGAAAAATTAGGATTTTGGAAATTTTTTTGGCAAAAATGTTTGCGTACATTTCCATTTCCAATTTTACTGTATAACCTTTTTAGCCATGGGCCCCTTATGCTCATGAATTAACCAACCTCTCTTATACGCATATTTTGCAATAAAAAATATTACAAACGGTATAGCTAAAAATTTGAGCAGGGGTGAAAAATCTCCCAAAGTTTAAATCACAGAATTTTTTTTAAAAATGCAATTTTAAAATTAAGAAAGAGCTAAGGAATAATAATCAATGTTAAAATTTAAAACTTTGCCAAGCATGGTAAATTCTTAGTAACATTTTAATTGCTATGT
>JABUQX010097223.1:32500-38127 GCA_015478945.1 Trachelipus rathkii | reverse complement strand
ACTTTCAATTCTTTCATAACCCCAATCCATATACAAATGAATAAACCAAGAGACATAACAAGCAACCCTGCCTCATCCCTCTATTAATACTAAACCAATCACTTTTGACACCATTTATTTACACACGCTTCACTACGTCATACATACTTTTGATTCCAATTAGAAGCCTACCCACCAACACTAGATATATCACTAAACACCTGCCATAGGACCTTCCCTATAACCCTATCATACCCCTGTTGCCAAATCCATAAAAACCTAAATACAATTTTATCTTCCTCTCTCTCATTTCTCTTAATCATTTGTTTCAATATAAGATTTGATCCACACATCCTCTACTACTCTTAAACGCACCTTGTTCTGCACCAATCAAGCCTTCAGTCACTCGCGGCACTCTTCTACCAAAAACACCAGCATAATCTTCCTTACAACAACTCAATAAACTAAAACCCTATAATTCATACAGTCCCTAATCTCCCTTACCCTATCTAAAGGTACTGATTACTGCTCTCCTCCAATCCCTCGAAACTATACCCTCCATAAACGGTTTATACAACAACTTTCAAGATCCCAATCAATCCACCATCTTCCTCCTGTTCTGATCATTTCACCAGGTAATTTCACTATTACCTGGCAGATTTACCATTCTTCAAACTTTCTCCTCTCCCCATTTCCTCCTCTTTGCTAATAACCTCATCCCCAGAAAATACCTATTCCTTCTTGTACCATCAAACCCACACACAGTCGTATTATCCCCTCATCATTACTGCCAATATTAAACAGATTTTCAAAGTGTTCTTTTCCACACTCCACTCAGATCCATTTCATCAGTTACAAAAAACACCACCCTATTCATTATCTAAGCAGGTTCCCCTTATTCTAATTATTAACCTTTCGCGCTTCCTTCCAGAAGAGCTTCCTATTCCCTTGTATGTCCCCATTCATCCTCCTTCCAAACTGTTCATTTACCTCTTCTTTTCTCTTACGTATGCATCTTTTAGCATTCCTTTTTTCCTCTTATATATAATTCCAAGCAGATTTTCTTTCAGACAAATTTTCTCCGGGGGGCTTTGAGCAGATTTGGGGGCACATAAGTATAAACATAATTACATAAAAATTAAAGGAAAAATGATATTTTTGATCCACTTGTCAGCTAATTTTGTCTTATTAGTACTGTCTCTACTGAATAGTAAATATCCGAAATTAAACCAAATCTTTAAGTTGTAAAATATAAACAATCGTATTTGGTGAAATTTATTGGGAAGTTAGATAAATAATATAACATTAAGGTAGAAAACATTATTATGAAAGAATATTATAATTAAAATATATATGGGTAATATGACTTTTTCAAATAAGGAAATAGATCTTTGGTAAAAATAAATTATATATATATATATATATATATATATATATATATATATATATATATATATATATATACAACGGGCACAATATATATATATATATATATATATAGTATATATATATATATATATATATATATAATATATATATATATATATATATATAAATATATAATATATATAATATAATATATATATTATATATATTATATAATATATATATATATATAATATATATATATATAATAGATATGATATATAATATGTATTATATATAGTATATATAATATATATATATATATAACACTTCGTAGGCCGTAGCCCGATGGACTCTCAGAAAGTTAGTATTAAAGAAGTAAAGGATGTAATTAAGAAGAGTTTATCTTCCCGCAGTACAAGTCTAACTGTTTTTTTTTTTTTTTTCTAGAACACCCTCAGTTGGAATCTCAGACCCCTCGATGCTTATCATTATACAATCCATTAAGGTTTCTGGCAGCATTCTATATCTTGTCATAATTAGTATTCGGTTCATAGTACTGAAAGATCTTTCTACTGATGATGTCGTTACAGGAATGACAAGAAGGATTTCAGAGAGCTTTTGTAACTCGCCAATTATCCCACGTCCAATTCAATATTTTCGACAAAGACTTTCATCTGCCTTTAAATAGTTTCGCTTCGACATGGAATTGATATAAAAACTTGAAGGATTTCAGGTCAGCTAGTACACCTTCCGCATTAAGCATCGAAATCTCACAAAATTTATCTAACTTCAATATTACAAGTAAATTTGTTAATGACTGAAACGTCTAAAAGCGACTAGCAAATATCATTATATCAATGATTGTCGTTGAACTTTCTTCAAGGTTCTTCGATAACACATCGCAGTATATCTTCATCCCTTTAAATGCATTTTTCTTTTCTTCATCAGCAATCAGGCGAACTTAATTCAGATGCAAACTTCTCCATTATTTCACACCGAACGTTTTTTTGTAAGTCACTATTGACGTCCCCACACTGATTTGCAATATTTTGCAGGTGCAATTTTGTTCCAGTAATTAGGGGGATGACTTTGGTCATACTAAAGTCCTTCTTTTGCAAATCATTGCTAAGATAAGAGAGTGCACTAAGGAGTTCATTCATTACATAACAGGTGACAAGGAAACTCATTTCTGATTTCCAGTAAGATGCCCCCTGCAAGTAATGCAAGGTCTGTCCCTTCTTTGTGGATATGCTCACAAGCCATCAAAATTGACTTTAAGCTCCTGAAGACAGCATTCACTATCTTATAATGAGATAACCATCTCACTTCAATGCATTCTGAAATCTTGAGGATTGATCATGATGAATATCATGCAAAATATTTTTTTTTTTTGACGAATTCTTTCGGATTGTAAATGTCTTTCAAAATATAAAAAAAAACCTTTTGACCTTCTGCTTTTTATTTCTGCAGGAGGCTGCTGCCGGGACAATATAGATGCTCTACAGTGAGATAGAGAACTTCTTTGTGCCTTTTCTGAAACCTTTTTCTTACACCTCAACTTTTTCCCAGCCATATTAAAGAACCATCAAACCAAAAGCAATAATGTTTTCAAATTTAAATCAGATCAGTCAGTCCTTATCAATTAAGCCATTTGCAATAGTTTCGCTTTTGCCATTGAATATTTAACAATTAACATAAGAACATTTCTGCGGGATTTTTCCCCCCACTACTCTAAACATTATACTCAGATCCATTTCATTTCTTAAAGAAGTGCTCTCATCTGCTAAAACGGAGAACTTCTGGTTTTACAATGTTTTTTTCAACTCATCTTTCAAAACTTCGCCCATATATAACAAGTTCACCGGCAGTGTTCTTGCTGCTGTAATTCGACCTATCCACTCTGATCTTCCCTCCATGTTGAAAATCATCATTCAATTTGCTCAAAATACTTTCAATCAAACTCTTGATATTTAAAAAAAAAAAAAAATTATAAAAAAAAAAAAAAAAAAAAAAATTATGTAAGCTACTTCTTCCTTTACCAAAAAATACAACGCCTCGCCAAAAGTATTGTAAACCTCTATAAGTCCTTGTTTCAACTGTCACTCTACTGAACAATCTTGAGGGGAATCGGTTTATCATAGCCTGTCTCCTAGTTTTCCATTTCATGCACTAGTAGTGGAGCTGAAGAGTGTTCATGCTTCTCTAAACTTTCCCATTTTTCTAAAGCTTTTGAAAGTTTGTGCACATCGACAACTATGAATATGAATACCCCACCCATCTTTTGTAGAACATTTGCATAATTTTTCATTAAATTTTGGCACAGTTTACAAAATGCACCTCGTTTTTCTTCACTGTATGCCAGCCAACTATATTTCTGTTCCCATTGTTTATTGTACTAGCGTTGTTTGTCAGACGATTTTGCGCGGAATGTGAGCTGGATGATCCTGCACCTTTATTTTCAACATTCTTTAAATCAGTAGGTTTAATTTGTGAAAATTGATACGTTTGCGGCGTTTCCTCTCTCGGTTTTTTACTAGGTCCTGCTGCTGCGCTACTGAAATAACAGTCTATTGTTCTCCTCATGATCCCGAAAAGAAAAGAGGTACCTATGAAAAGTAAAAAAGTTAGCGCCACACCACACACCACACATAACCATATAATATATATATATATATATATATATAATATATATATATTATATACTATTATATATATATATATATATAATATTATATATAATATAAAATATATAATATATAATAATATATATTATATATACTATATATATATATATATAATATATAAATAAATATATATATATATATAATATAAGATATATATATATATATATATATATATATATATAATATATATATATATATATACAAATTATATATAATATATATATAAATATATTATATTTATATAATATATATAATATATATATATATTATATATATAATAATATATAATTATATATATATATATATAATATATATATATATATATATATATATAGTATAATATATATATATATATATATAATTTTATTTTTGTTCATTAATGTTCTTACTCTGTTTCACGCTTTCAGTAATATTTTTATCATAATTCGATCAGAATTTAGAAATGTTACGTGCAAAAAAAAAGGCGTGTAACTGTAAGCTTCTTTTGAAATAAAAGTTTAGTAAAGCCCTCGCATGAAATGTAACTTTTGTTGTGTGGACTTTAAAAAGAATAGCAGGTCACTCAAATGGAGGCCCACTTCGCAAATTGCAATAAATGTGATGACAACATCAAATAGAAATATTTGACTGACCCAAAGACAAGTATATATACAGTATATATATATATATTATATTATTATATATATAGACTATTATATATATATATATATATTATATATATAAATATATATATATATATATATAATATTATATATATATATATATATATAATATTAATAATAATATATATATAAATATATAATATATATATAAATATATATTTATATATATATATATATAATTATATATTATAATATTGCTATAGATATATTTTATGAGCTAACTATATATACAATAATACTACATTTCTTTATTGTGATAGTGTTAAAATAAACACTAATAAACTTTTTATTAACTAAGGGGGCACTCCTACTAATAGGACCTTTCGAAAGAAAATTCTAAACTTATATACCTATTTTCTACATAACTTCTCAAACTTATAGGACTGGCCTAAAAGTCAAAAATTGACAACTTTATTTATGGCATATTCTAGCAATTTCCATTGCATTCTGGTTCGACTTATTCATTTTTACCGTAATGAAGGGATTAGGCATAATCCTAGTTACTAGCCTTATGTTTGAGAATTATAAAAATTAATTCATTATTGATTTTCCCGGGGGGGGCGCGCACTGGCCGCGGGGGGGCGCCCCCCCCCCCGGAGGTATGCCTGAAAGAAACACTGAAACAACAGCACTTTCTTTGAAACTTCTTAAAAACAAATGTTGTTTATTCAAACACGCTTACCGGTACTACCTTAAGTGCATGTTTTGAATCTCATCTTACTCACTGTTATCATTTCTTACTTCTACTTATAGCACACCACCATACTTCTTTTGCACTGCTAACAATTGCTTCCTTTCATTTGCTTCCAGATTATTCGAGTTTTCAACTTTCACATTCAACTGATTTACTTGCAAGCGTTCTTACATACTTACCCTTGATTACCTTGTTCACTAAACTTCTCACTCTTAATTTTACCCACTTTCTTTCTGTATC
>JABUQX010097223.1:17500-27500 GCA_015478945.1 Trachelipus rathkii | reverse complement strand
TGCGAGCCAGCAGGCTGGCGCACACGAGCACTTCGTTGAGTTACCACCAGTCATCAACGCATGGAGTTGTTATAAACGTTCTACACAGATGCATTATACACACCCCTCACCCCCCTCTAGTTTTATTATTTATTATTATTATTATATTATTATTATTATTATTATTATTATTATTTATTATTCACCCTGCCTCCATAGCCCGTAACCCTTTGTATATTTACATACACTTGTGCGAGCCGTAGGCTGCGCACACGAGCATTCGTGATTACAGTCATCAAACGCATGGAATCTTTATTACAACCACCCCATCACCCCTTCGCATTATTTACTTATTATTATTATTATTAATATTATTATTAATTATGATTATTATTATTATTAATTATTATTATATATGATTATTATTAATTATATTATATTACTATGATTTAAACACAAAGACGAAAAGTAGTATATAATTTTCCTGCAGTCAGAGAGAGAGAGAGAGAAGAGATGAGAGAGAGAGAGGAAGAGAGAGAGAGAGGGGGATGAGAGAGAGAGAGAAGAGAGAGAGAGAGAGAATGAGAGAGAAGAGAGAGAGAGAGAGAGAAGAGAAAGAGAGGATTACAACAAGCCAACCAAACGCATAAGTATTTCATATGGATGACTGTTATTTCATATTCGGTGACTGATATTTTTATTGTATCATTATATCTATTATTATTATTTACTACTATTAAAATATTATTATTATTATCAATATTATAATATTATATTATATTATTATATTATTATTTATATTATTAGTATTATTAATTATTATTAATTACTTATTTTATTGTATGGTTTTACTCTTGAATTTTTTCGCCCATTAGTAGAACTCTTCTTCTCTTTTTCGCTTCTCATTCTTCTCTTCTTCTTCTCTCTTCTTCTTTCTTCTTCTTTTCTTCTCTTCTTCTTCTTCTTCTTCTTCTTCTTCTTCTTCTTCACAAAACAATCAGTGAAGCTGCATCACACCAGCAAACAACGCAAGAAACAGAACGACGCCAAACAACAACGACATCCATGTTGACATCATCTACACCACAACAACAACAACAACAACAAGCGCAAAAACATCATCTACAACATCCACATACGCATCAACAAAACAATGCCAACCACCATTCACATTCTACTTATAATAAATTAAAAGAAACTTTATAAAAAACATCTGAGGACAATGAAACTTAGATTATTACAACAGAATCAGACTAAAAACAACAACAATCCATGAAACAACATTCACGCCTACAACAACAACAATCAAACAAACAACAGACAAACAGCAAAACTCATGAAGTAGTATATAAACACCCAGAGATAAATATGTGAACACACAACTATATGTGAGCACAACAGGGTATATATATATATATATATATATATATATATATATATAATATATATATATAAATATTATATAATATATCTATATATATATATATAAATATATATAATTTTCCTGCAGCAGACAGAGACATGAGACAGAGAAAAGACAGAGGGAAAGAGAGAGAGAGAGAGAGAGACAGAGAAGAGAGAGAGAGAGAGAGAGAGAAGAGAGACGTAATTACTAATACTAGACTTGTTCAACAGTTCTTTCTACACTCAGAACGTCTACATCTGAGATACAATGAAACTATAGAGTTATTACAAACAGAATCAACACAAAAAACAACAACAACGCAAGACACAATGACATCAACAACAACAGCAACACCACCAACAAACAAAACAGTGACATTCACAAATCAGTAACTTCTACATACTGAAGCCGTTGAAGCCTTTGAGGTAATACAAATGAATCAAACCCCACAACAACACAAAACAATGCCATTCCCAATCAATCTTACATCTTGTGAAGCCAAGAAACCTGAGTTAATACAAAAGAATCAGTCCAAATAACAACAACAACAAGGACAATGCAATCACAATCATAATCTGTCTACATCTGAAACCGATGAAGCCTTGAGTTAATACAATACAACAACAACACAACAACAAAATAATGGCATCAAAAATGAACAAATCTACCCCACAAAAACAAAAACAAAAACACTTTCAGGTGAAAACTTGTACAGCTTATGCCTACAAGCCAGAATTAATGCAGTTCGGATTTGCAGCAAAAACAACATTAAATCAACGCACCAGCCCTGAACAAATGAATAAACTTTACTATATTACAATTGGACTTGGTAATTTGAATATAAAGAAAGTTCATTAAAACATAACTTTACGATGGCATAAAACAGTTAAATCATTACGCAAATACTTAGGCAACATGGAAACAACAGGCTTTTGCTTTACTGTTTTTTTGCTTTAATGCTTTAATGCTTTAATGCTTTACTGCATTTACTGCTTACTGCTTTACTGCTTTACATCATATTCCACATATAATCAAACCATTTTATTAAAAACTTTTGTTTTAATTAATCATTTACATTAATATAGTATTCACCTTATGTTAACTGAAATTATTTCAAAAGTTTGTTTAAAAATAATCGAGTTTTTGTTTTATTATTATTTTATTATTATTATATTATTATATTATTATATATATTATTATTCAATACCTCTTAATTCGGCCGGAGATGTGATCTTCGCATGTCTACTATTACATCAAACTAAACTATTAGTATACCACTAAGGGCAGAAGACTAATGCCACCTATTACAACTACTTACTACTACTACTACTACTACTACTACCACGTCCTACTACTACTACTATCACATACAATCAATGTCACCAAATCCATTGAAACAACACAACAACAACAACTGCAAAACTCATGAAGCAATATTTAAACACCCCAGACCAAAAAGACGTGCGCTTCACCACACATCAAGCTTTACGTGCCGCAACGTAGGCTGCATTACCCGGGCGTTCGTCATTACGAAGTCAATGAAGGCATAGTAGTCCTTCTTACTATTGATCGAATTGAAATCAAACACACACACAACACTCACACATTCTATTATAACTAAAATTATTTCAAAGTTTCTGAAATTTTCATAAAAATCATTTATTCTTTCAACAAAGAATTTATTAGTTAACTGATCAATACTTTTGTTATATTAAAATTCATAAAGTACCAAGTTTAAAATAATTTTTGACTAGAATATATTTAAATCAACCACAACTACTAGTACTACTGGTTTATACAATATATATATAGTATTATTTATAAGACATATATATATATATATAAATTTATATTATATATATATTTACATACATATATATATTATAGTTTAACATATATATAAGAATAATAATATATAATATATACAACTTCTATTGACTTACTGCTTTACATCATATTTAGCATTGTAGTAAGTAAAAACATAGCAAAATAAATTCTTCTCTGATAACATATATTTATTAAAATCATTCTAGGATTTTATTTAAAAACAGCAATTATTCACCTACATTTATATTATTCATCCAATGCTGACTGAAAATATTTCAAAGTTTTTAAATAATTTGGATCTGCTTTATTACTAAAGTTATTATTATTATTATTATTATTATTATTATTATTATTATTATTATTATTATTATCATTATTACTACCGAGATGGATACATCACTAACCCATCACGAGTAACACTCCGCAGCTCACATGTTCGCATCAGGGATTAGACTGATCTCTTTCGGACAAAGGTGATGAAATATTTAACGTTAGGCATATTCCATAGCCTGAGGATACCCATAATGTAGAAAATAGATCAGAAAAACAATCTGGTATCATTTAAGCCTAAAAATAGATCTGTCTTATTATGAGGTGTACTTCTTTAAGCCTACCACATGGCCAAGTGGTAACAGCTGAGCAGTAGAGACTCGAAATCATTGGTTTTATTATTATTATTATTATTATTATTATTATTATTATTATTATTATTATTATTATTATTATTATTATTATTATTACGTGAAACTTCATAAAACTTTTATAAATTTATACACATTTTACTCTTGATATACTTATAGATCTTTACATAGGAAAGTGAAATTAATTGGCTTTAAAACTTTACTACATTATTAGAAATTAAAATATTTATTAACTTACAAATGTTCAGCATTAAATATATTTACATGATTAGAAATTAAAATAATCATTAACATGCAAATGTTCAACATTAAATATATTTACAAGGCTAATAAATATGTTTACAATGATATCAAGTATAAATATATCTGAATTGATGTTAAATAAATAAATAACATTACTCCATGCATTCACAGAACCTTTATAACGACATAGAGCGTTAAGCAGGTCACATAGGAATCAACACTGACTGACATTGTTCTATATACCTCTCCAGGGGTTCAAGCCCTCTTGAAAGGATGTAAGTATAAATGCATTCTGCAACCATTGACCATTTTTCTGCATATTTAGGTTCAACAGCACGCATTCTCCCTAACCAGAGAGAAGTAAACTTTTCAGGGCTGATAGCTATTAACATGGTCCTGTATACTTCGTTGTACGGTGAACCATATACTTCAGTGTAAATTTCGTAGATTACTCCGTGAGCTATATGTATTAAGTCCTCGAGTATAGCAACGTCGTCAAGATGGGTTGCTAATTCGTTTTTCATTTTAATCAAAGCTGTAATATTTTCAGATGTGTGAGTTGAGAAGCCGAAAGATGTATGGATGAAGTTCGAACAATCGATGGGTTGCCAGTAGTTGCGTACATCAAGACCTTTATTATTGAGATGTGACGAGAAAACAGCAACTATTCTATTAGTACCTCTCTTACTTTCTTCACGACTAGATATTTCACTACGACTCGAAACATCATCAGTAGCACACTTAGCCTTCATCCATGCTCCTGCAGCGTCAATAATTCGTGTGAATTCTTCAACAGAAATGATTAGGGGCATGTTATTTGATCCTGCGGCTTGAATACAAGCAATGTATTGCTTTCCACACGGTCTACGATTAAATATGAATGTCACATCGTTGGGAATAACGAAGGATCTCGTAAAGACATCATCAACAAGTGTACAGGTTGAGAGAGATGCCATCGTATCAACACAACGAGTAATCTCTTACTGATGAAGCTCGAGTGTAAACAGTCCCTGAATGAAATGATATTCTTTCTCTCAACCAATCAGAAAAAGGTATACAAGAATACGACGTACGAACAAACCATATCAGATAGAAAGTCATGTATTCCTGTCGAATAACAACATCGCTGTAATATGAAACAAACTTAGCCAAAACAAAGCAACTTTTAATAAAACCTAGTTTGTTTTGTAGATGCACCCTGAAAAGTTTATTTGTGTGTGAATGTAAATAACAACTCCCATGCGTTCATGACTTCGTAATGAACGAACGCTCGGGCATGAGCCCCTCCGGGGCTCACGTGTGTGGGAGCGCATGTGCTTTGGTCTGGGGTGTTTAAATATTGCTTCATGAGTTTTGCAGTTGTTGTTGTTGTTTCATGGATTGGTGACATTGATGTAGTAGTAGTAGTAGTAGTGAGTGCGGGTAGTAGTAGGTATAAGTAGTAGTAGTATTAGTATAGTAGTAGTAGTAGTAGAGTTTAATAGTGGCATTAGCATCTCCTTATGGTAGTACTAATAGTTACAGTTGATGTAATATAGAAGCCGTAAGATCACATCTTCCAGACTGATTAAGAGGTGAATAATAATAAGATAATAATAAAATTATAATAAAATATATAATAATAAATAATATAATAAAAACACACACATCCAGATTATTTTAAAAAACTTTGAAATAATTGCAGTTACATAAGGTGATACTATAATGTAAATCTATATATTTAAATACAATAATGTTTTGATTCCTATTCGGTTATCTTATGTCTGACAATCGTAAATCCTTATTATAAAAAATTTAAAATATGATAATTTCTAAGAGTTTGAAATTGGTCCAAAAAATTCTATGTTCAAATGTATGTTAAAACATTTTGAGATATTTGTCTCTGGTTATGATTCTGAAACCTTTATAATAAAAAGCGGTCTGTTAGACCGCATATTACCGATATCGTATTTTTTTATCTTTTGTTTTTTCTATCGATACGCTTGTGAAATTTCATCATCGAACTCCATTGAGCTCTTCCCCCGCAGGGAGTATCTTCCCCCGCAGAGATTACTCCCTCATTACCCCCTTTTTTGGTTGGTTGCCAATTAGAAAAATGAATGAATTGCAAAACTTTACTTTATTATTATTATATAAAATGTACACAATTTAAAAAATTACTTTATGTTTCCATTAAACATTCCTCTCTTTGCTCCGTAGTTTATTTTTATGCTTCGATTCTATATATAGTTAAAATTAAATTTAAAAAATATATATATATTATTAATGTTTTTAAGTGAAAATTTAAATAACTATACTATATTATATAAATTATATTATATTTCATTTTGATATATATATATATATATAAATATATATAATATATATAAATATATATATATATATATATATATATATACTATATATATATAATTAATATATATATATATAGTATATAATATATATATAAATTATATAATATATATAATTAACTTATATATTCTTTTGCATATATAATATAATATTATAATATATATATATATATATAATATATTATATAACTATATAATATATATAAATATATATTATATATATATAATATATATATATATAATATAATATATTTATGGTCAGCCTCTAGAAGAGCCACAATCCATTCTCAAAAACTACAACAGCTACCAGGAAAAGGAATACATTGCTTGAATGCTGGTCCAATTTTAGGGGGAAAATGCTAAAAAAAAAAAAAAATAAAAAAATAAAATAAAAAAAATTAATCTCAAAACTACAATAGCTACAGCAAAAAGGAATACATTTTTGGAATCCTGGTAAAATTTTGGATAGGAAAATGTAAAAAAAATAAAAAAAATAAAAAAAATTTTGGTAATAATTATAGTAATATATTAGAAGGCTATTAGAGACCTTTATTGTTACTCGTTAAAAATAATAGACTTCTATTAAATTTTGCTTTTTTTAACTAAAAGAAATACCCAAAGGATATACCCACCGATGACAGATTCGGTCTCTTGCCTTCCGGGGAACTACGGGTAGGACTAATCCCCCCCCCGGGAGGGTCTCCCGGAACCCCCGCTCTTTGTTTTGGTCGCGGGGAGTTCCTCGCCCGCGTCCCCTACGGGTATGGAAAAACGTCCCCCCCTGTGTCCCCGTCGGCTCGAGCCCCCTAATTACCCGTGAATACCTTTACAAATAATATATATATACACTATGTCCCAGCACCCCCCCCCCAAAAAAAAAAATAGCCAATTTTATGTATAATTTTTTTTTTTTTTACATTTTCCTAACCAAAATTTTACAAGGATTCCAAAATGTATTCCTTTTCCCTGTGGCTTTTGTACTTTCGAATATGATTTTTTTTTTTTTTTTTTTTTTTTTTTTTTTTTTTTTTATACAGTCCTCGGTAAAATTTGCCAGAATCCAGCAAATTCCTTTTCGCGTACTGTTGTTAGTTTGAGATATGGCATTGTGCTCTTTCTAAGAGGCTGGCATAATATATATATATTATATATATATATATATATAATTATATATATATAAATAATATATATATATATATATATAAAATATATATATAATATATATATATAATATAAAAAAAAAAAATAACGTTATTTTTTACTTTTTTTTTATATATATATATATATATAATATATATATATATATATATATATATATTATATATATATATATATATAATATATATATATATAATATATTTATATATTGAATATATAAATATTAATATATATATTATATAATATAAATATATAATATATAATTATATTCTTCTTTTTATATATATATATATATATATATATATATATATATATATATATGTACCACCCTTCGAACCCTTTCCCAACACAACTTCAGTGACAGGAAACATACCCTCACCACCACTTATAAACAACTCCTCAGAACAAATATAAACTACGCCTCTCCCGCATGGTTCCCTGCACTGTCAAAATCTAATACAAAAAAATTACAAATTACACAAAACACCGCCCTTAGAATTATCACCGGATGCACCAAAACTACCCCCATCCAACATATACATGACGAGACTTACATCTTTCCTATCTCCACCCACCTGGAGATGGTGGGGAACCAATTCTACCATAAAACCCTAAATCCAACCCACCCATGTCACCAAATATTCTCCAACCCCTCCAGACACAGACTAAAATCCTACCCTCCTCACCAGCCAAATTCTATAATGACATCTACAACATTATTCCCCCTCCTCCTCCCAATAAGACATGGCTCACTCATATCCATACACAACTAACTAACACGTACCTACAAAACCGCCCCAATAACAATTTACTAAACTCCCCCTCCCCAAAAATTTCCCCTATAGAAGAAACACTGCCCAGAAGAGGCCAAATTGACCTCGCCCGGAGCAGATCAGGTCACCACCCAAAACTTTTACAATATAAATATAGATTCAAACCAGACAAAGTTACCTCACCCACCTGCACCAGATGCCACAATTCCCAGGACACAATGGAGCACCTCCTTCTGGGGTGCTCCGCTCTCGACGCCCCCCGTCCGACTTCTCTATATCTAACCCTTTTCACCTGTGGGAACCGCCCCCCCCCAAAAGGACCGGTTTGGCAGCCAGCTCCTGAAGCAGTGTTTGCCCTCAAATTGTTGTGACAGGGGCAGAAGATATATATATATATAATATTATATATAATATATATATATATATATATATAAATATATAATAATATATATAATATTATAATATATATATATATATATATATAATATTATACCTTATATATATATATATATATAGATAATTATATATAATATATATATATATTAATATATATATATATAATATAATGTTATATATATATATATATATATATATATATATATATATATATAATATATATATATATATATATAATTATATATATATGTATATATATATATATATATATATATATATATATATATATATATATATATATATATATTATTTATATATAAATATAATTATATATATAATATATATATATATGATGAACCCTTATTGTTAGATGCAATCGGAGCATGCTCCGTGATTGTGTTTCAAACATACAAATGTTTTGCAAAATGCGCAGCGAAATCGGGTCTTGACACTTTTTATTGCAGGGCATTTCTTACATCTTCCAGTTGTTTTGGTCTGTTCTTGAGGATTCTGTGTTACCTTGAACGTGGTTTGGAATACCAATCTTATTTCATTTTGCAGAGTTTTTGCTTCTAGCCTCTTGATTGCATGAGGGCGAATTAATTCATATGCTAACTCCATCATATACAATCATCTTTGCATGGTAGTTTCCCCCTTTTCAGTTCGGATATGATTGTATATGATATATGAATTAATCTCTCCTGCATTTATCAGTCCATAAAATACACACAATGGCCATCTTCTTGTTTTTCTGCTACAGGAGAAATTTCCGCACATTTGATCAAAGATATCCACTCCCCCTTTTGTTTTGTTGTAAAAGTGAATTATTTCTGTTATGTTTTTTTGACCCTATGTTTGCCCCATGATGTCTGGTTGATAATATTGAAACGTTTTTATTCTTCTTAGCTGCATAAGAAACTAGAGTTGACCGATGGTCAAAAAGAAAAGCTGCCGATTTCACTTCTCTATTTTTGGAATCCATCATTACTTCTGGAACGTACGGTTTCTTTCTCAGTGTGCCACAAATTGTAATATCTTTTTCAAGAAGTGAAGATCCAAGACGGTAGGAAGTAAATCAGTTATCTGTGGTTACGTTCCTATGGCTTCCATAATAAGGTTTCACGAGTTCCATTGTGAAATGTTCTCCCAGTATTAGTCCTTTTGGAGGTTTTGTGTGGGAACCAAGATAGGGTATTGCATTGACTAAAAATTTGGTTTCCGCATCGC
>JABUQX010097223.1:10000-12500 GCA_015478945.1 Trachelipus rathkii | reverse complement strand
TCATTAGCGTTGGAGTGTGGGCCAAAAGCGTCAGGGAATTGCCCCTAGAGGTAGCGGTCGAGTTCTATTTTGAAAAATGACCGGATAGAACGCGAAGACGTTAAGGCTTGAGGTGGTAAGGAAGGTTAAGAACAGCTGAAAAGGGACGGTGAAAAATCGTGAGTCATGACCACGTGTGTGTGTGTGTGTGTGTGTGTGTGTGTGTGTGTGTGTGTGTGTGTGTGTGTGTGTGTAGCTGGGTGGTGGGACGGGACTGGCGGGACGGGACACAAGGAGGGATGGGACACAAGGCGCGCGGATGTGAACCAACGGTTCAGGTGGGATGGGAAACGCGGCGGCAGAAACGCGGCGGGCTGGCGGGCGGTTCGCACCTGCGGGTCATGGTCAAACAAGGGTAAGACATCAAAAAAGGGCTCCTAAGCCCCTAAAGACAGATCAAAATCACCGTGTAAAAAATATTGACCCATGGCCGAAACAAAATTAGGATGGTGGTTAACGTACAACGGTTGCTTACGCAACCGTTTGGCGCAACCCTTCTTCGAAGGGTTGCCAAAAATTAGGGTTGCCAAAAAAATTAGGGTTGCCAAAAAAAATAGGGTTCTCAAAAAAATTTGGGTTCAAAAAAATTTGGGTTCTCAAAAATTTGGGTTCACAAAAAAATTTGGGTTCCCCAAAAAGGTCAAGGTCAGGTAAAATTCGAGCTCAAAAAAGGTCGCGGTCAAAAAAGGTCAAAAAGGTCAGAGCGGTCAACTTTGGGCGAGCGGAATGACTCCACCTACACTTATATATATATATATATATATATATATATATATAGTATAATATAAATAGTATATATATATATGATATATACTATATATCCATATATATATATATATATATATATATATATATACTATATATATATACTATATATTATATATATATAATATATATAGATATATATATACATGCACATACTTAGATTTCGTAAATAGAAATTTATTTAGAATACATAAGAAATAATAATATCAACAATTACCGCATAGAAAATTGAAAGAAATAAAAAAATTATTGGCAAATTAAAAATGCCAAAAGTACTTTGCAAGTACTGCCCAAATTTTCAAGTACAAGAGCTGCAAAGCTACAAGCTACAAGTACATGGGTTTTTAGAAACGTGCAAGCTACAAGTACTTCCAAAAAATGTACTTTAAGTCCAAGTACAAGTTACAAGTACTTGTACTTGAACCCAAGCCTGATTTATATATAATATATATATATATATAGTATATATATATATATATATATATATATATTATATATATATTATATATTTATATATATATATATATATATATTCATATATATATATATATATATATTATATATCAGGCTTGGGTTCAAGTACATGTTGCTCAAGTACAAGACAAGGGACAAGTACTCTAGAATTGTCAGTCCAAGTACAAGTACTTTGAAATTTGCTTCAAGTACAAGTACAAGTACAAGTACATGGTATCAAGTACAAGTTACAAGTACAAGTACTTATGAAAAGTTGACATATATATATATATATATATATATATCATATATATATATAATTATATATTATAATATATATATAATATATATATATATATATATATATATATATATATATATATATATATTATCATCATCATCATCATCATCATCACACACCACCCACTTCTCTCCCCAAGACTGGGTTAAGGTGCGTAACCACGCCACCGAAACAAGAAAAAAATAGTAAAAGAATATTTGAAGCCAAGTCGAAAAGAAAGCTCAACCTTCCGCCCCCTTTAATCTTTCTGCTGGAGAACTCTTCTGTGTCAGAAAATCCACCCTAGAGCTTTCACGGACCGCGACGGACCATCACTATGGCATCTCATCAATGTGGGTCATTCCTTGGCGCCCAGGTGAGCTAACAACCTGGTCCCCCCCCGCAAACCCTGCCAGTCACTCCTATTATGCACCTCTTCTTCTCGCCTCTCACCAACTCACATTTTCTCTCCTCCAGGCATTCCTTTACTGACTCAATCCACATTTTTTTCGGTCTCCCAGCCAGTCGATTCTCACCACTACACATCCATTTAACCAACCGACTATTTTCCACCCTTTTCCACATGACCAAACATTCTCAACGTACTTTCATTTATTCTCTTATTTACCCCTTTTCACACCACACAATTCTCTAGTACTTTAATTCCCAATTTTATCAATTCTTCTCACACCTAACACACCCCTAAGATTGTCCATCTGAACACATTGTACTTTAGATCAATCCCTCTTGTTCCAGACTATTGTCTCCCTACTATACATTAACACAGGTAACAACATACCCTCATGTAAGACCCTAGCGCACTCAAGACGTTGTCCCTTTACATCCACCAACGATTTAATTGCACCAGCCACCCTCCTGACTTTCATAACTTTTCTACTACACTCTGCTTCATCCATTCCCTTTTCATCCAACATTTATCTTAAATATTTAAACTTAGACCCT
>JABUQX010097223.1:0-5000 GCA_015478945.1 Trachelipus rathkii | reverse complement strand
GTTCCCAATCACCGGTAAGGGTGGCTAGGGATGTTCTATTAGGGTTCTATGAGTATTAGATGAGTGCCAGCGTGAGTCCCAAGTGAGGCCAATGAGTGCCATGAGTGCAAAAGTGAGTCCAATGAGTGCCCCAAGTGATTGCTGCACATAGTGCCAACTGAGTTGTCCACTTTTTTCAAGCCTTTTCTAGCCTCCCCTGAGCCTAGAATAGCCCTAATATGGGTGTCTACCCCTAGGTTATAAGGTATGAGGAATCGATTGGTGTATATTACAAGTTGCTAGGATGCTTCCTACTATGAGTTAGTCTTTTTCTAACACTTATACACACTATGTCACTTATACACACTATGTCACTTATACACACATACACTATGACACTTATACACACATACACTATGTCACTTATACACACATACACTATGACACTTATACACACATACACTATGACACTTATACACACATTCACTATGACACTTATACACACTTACACTCACCCATAGACACTTACACTCACTCATAGACACTTACACTCACCATAGACACTTTCACTTACATACATACACACTATGACACTTATAAGCACTTACACTAGCCATAGACACTTACACTAGCCCATATACACTTACACTCACACACACCCACACACACACAGATACACTCACACACTCGATATTTTGATGCCTCAACTTTGATGCCTCAACTTTGATGCCTCAGCATTGATGCCTCAACTTTGATGCCTCAACTTTGATGCCTCAACTTTGATGCCTCAACTTTGATGCCTCAGCATTGATGACTCGTCTTTTATCTACCCATAGATCATAAGCTGAACACCAGGACGCAGCATGATCCCTCCGCGTGAAGGCTCACGACCCCGCACCCGCAGGTGCGTCCCGGTCGCGTCCCCGCCCGCCGCGTGCGCCCGCAGGTGCAATATTTCCGCGTACCCGCCCGCCGCTTGCGCCCACAGGCGCAATATACCCGCACGAATTAGCTGATTTACTGTTTTAACTTATATATTTATTAACATTATTTATTCTTTTATATTTTTACTTAATACTTTTTAATTTTATAAATTTTTAAAAATTGTTGGATGCCATGGATGCCTATATGGCTGATATATAATCATTTTATTTTACTACAATTGTACGAAATTTTATTAAAAACATATACTTTACAACCTTAAAGCAGTAAATCAGTAAATCAATAGAGGTGTTACATAGCAACAAGGGGGTTAGTATGCTTTTGTTTTACTGCTTTACTGCTTTAACTCATATGTTTTACTACTTTACTGCTTTAACTCATATGTTTTACTGCTTTAACTCATATATTTATTAACATTACATACCTTAAAGCAGTAAATCCAGTAAATCAATAGAGGTAGTACATAGCAACAAGGGATCTAGTATGCTTTTGTTTTATACGCTTTACTGCTTTAACTCATATGTTTTATGCTTTAACTCGTATATTTATTAACAATATGTTTTCTTAAAGCAGAAAATCAGTAAATCAATAGAGGTGTACATAGCAACAAGGGGATTTAGTATGCTTTTGTTTTACTGCCCTTTTACTGCTTTAACTCATATGTTTTACTGCCTTAACTGCTCTTTAACTCATATGTTTTACTGCTTTAACTCATATGTTTTACTGTTTTCTGCTTTAACTCATATGTTTTACTCTTTAACTCGTATATTTATTCAACATTATTTTTCTTTATGACTATTTATTTTTGTTTTAATAAAATATTTATTTATTTATCATAAAAAATTCTATCAAGTACATTTTTATTTTAGATACGTGAAGAATTTTATTTATTTTAAGAAAAATGTTTAGAATGTGTTAAAATTAATTTTTACATTTTCTTTGTTATTATTGTTATTATTTTCATTTTAAAAAACCAACAGAACCACAGACCACACACACACACACACAACACACACACACACACACAAACACACACACACACACACACACCATACACACCACACACACAACACACACACACACACACACACACACACACCACACACACACACACACACACACACACACACACACCACTTACACTCGTCCCCAATAGACCATCCTGCTTGTTAAACATATCAAATAAGTTCTTTTGTATCACACATAAAGTAAAATTAATTAAAAAATTTTTATGTTTAATACTAAAAATTTACATTTATATTACTAATCCAATTAAAAGAAAATTATTTCAAAGTTCTTTAAAACTTCTATAATAAATCAATCATTAGCTTTGGAACAAAGAATTATTATTAACTGTTAATACTTTTTCTTTATAAATTTTATAACTATTAATTGTAAAATAATTTTTTACTAACAAATTTTATGAAATTTTATTAAAAACATATTATTTTAACAACCTTAAAGCAATAAATCAGTAATCAGTAAGGCCGAGCCCCTAGCCAAACCTCTACACCAAGCTATCCCACGTTTTGTTCTATTGACTGACTGCTTTACATCATCTTTAGCAAAATAAGTTCTTTTCTGTTAACATAACATGTATTTTATTAAAATCATTGCAGGTTTTTATTTAAAAATAACAATTTTTCATTCACATACATTTATATTATTCGCTCGATGTTAACTAAAAAAAATTCAAAGTTTTTTTTTTAAATAATTCGGGATTTCTATTATTATTATTATTATTATACTATGTAACATGACAATCCATCACGAGAAACACAACAACCCGCGCCCACTCCTTACAGATACGAAACTGACCTTCTCTGTAAAATGTGTTGAAATAACTACTTTAGGCCTAATTTGGATAATCCTTTTTGTACCCCGCGGGCGATTTAGCCTAAATCCCGGTCAAAATGATATTTCAAACTGCACCTTTTTTCTGTAAAATGTGGGCAATAACTTACGCTTAGGCCTAAATTTAGGCTACATTTAGGATAAGCCTTTTTGTATCCCAAGCTGATTTAAGCCTAATACCAGGTCAAAAGGTAATTATAGTATGAGACAAGAATCATTGTTATGTTATTTTTATAAAAATGATTATTTTCAAAACTGAAACCATGGCTGGATCGGTTAAGGTAAGTCCTTTAAGCAGGGTAAGAAGGGAAATGTTTTCCTTACTTGTGATTGGACGAGTAATCCTTATCTCTATATGACCTCGTATGTGATTGGCCGAGAATTATTTTATCGCTTTTTGGTTTTTTCATATCCTGAGCCCAAGTTTCGTTTATTTAATATTCGAGAATTATTTTATCGTCTTTTGAAAATTAACTTTGTTCTTTAAACTTGTATTTGAGCAGGTGGGTGTTTTATTATCTTTTAGACCCAAACTCATTTTAAAATCATAGTCATTTTAGCTGTTAAGCGGTGCACAAGTTATCTGATTTGTATTAAAAGTGTTTTATTTTTACTAAGTGTATATCATATTTATAATAAATACTTACATTGAGGAATAATTATTAATTTCACTAGAATAGATAATAATTAATTCACTAGATTTATAGTAGATCACGTGAAGCAAAACGCAAGAGCGCCCGCAAGCGCGACCCGGTGCGGAACAGCCGCATGAACCCGCCGGCGTAATATTACTACGCGGTCGCGAAAATGTGGAGCGTTGTATTTCAAAGTGGTAGGGCATACATCCTAGAGGATGATATCTTTTGGACACCGCCCCATTCAGTATGTATAATATTAGTTTGTGTACTGTATCAATGCATATTTACGATTTTAATCTTCTCTATGTATAAGTTATGAAAAAGTTGTTTATTCTAAAATATTATTACTATATTACTATATTAGTTAAATACACAATGCGTGTACATGCATAATAAACTTCCCCTCCTTGTACAAACCGTAATTTCTCTTTATGGACTTCCAGTATCGGTATCATATCATTCAGTGTGATTACATATACAAAGTAATTCATCTGGACTCATGAAAATACGCTTTGTATTATAACATGGTGAATGGTATGATACCGATACTGGAAGTCCATAAAGAGAAATTACGGATTGTACAAGGAGGGGAAGTTTATTATGCATGTACACGCATTGTGTATTTAACTAATATAGTAATAATATTTTAGAATAAACAACTTTTTCATAACTTATACATAGAGAAGATTAAAATCGTAAATATGCATTGACTACGAGCTACACAAACTAATATATATACATACTTGAAATGGGGCGGTGTCCAAATAGATTATTAATCTCTAGGAGTATGCCTACCACTTTGAAATACAACGTCCACATTTTCGCGACCGCGTAGTAATATTTACGCCGGCGGGCTTCATTGCGGTTTTCCCCCCCGGCGTCGCCACTTCTGAGGCGCTCTTGCGTTTGCTTCACGTGCATCTAACTATAAATCTAGTGAATTAATTATTATCTATTCTTAGTGAAATTAATAATTATTCCTCAATGTAAGTATTTATTATAAATATGATATACACTTAGTAAAAATAAAACACTTTTAATACAAATCAGATAACTTGTGCACCGCTTAACAGTTAAAATGACTATGATTTTAAAATGAGTTTGGGTCTAAAAGATAATAAATAAAACACACCTGCTCAAATACAAGTTTAAAGAACAAAGTAATGTTTTCAGCCATCAAAGAGTGGCTTACAGAATGCTCAAATACAAGTTTAAAGAACAAAGTTAATTTTCAAAAGACGATAAAATAATTCTCGACCAATCACAAACGAGGTCATATAGAGATAAGGATTACTCCGACCAATCACAAGTAAGGAAAACATTTCCTTCTTACCTGCCTAAAGGATCTTACCGATCCAGCATGTTTCAGTTTGAAATATATTTATAAAAAAATAACAATAACAATGATTCTTGTCTATACTGGAATTACCTTTTGACCCTGTATTAGGCTTAAATCAGCCTTGGATACAAAAAGGCTTATCCTAAATTAGGCCTACAATTTAGGCCTAACGTTAGTTATTGCACCACATTTTACAGACAAAAGCGTCAGTTTGAATATTATTTTTGACCGGGAATTAGATCTCCTCT
>JABUQX010097222.1:0-15000 GCA_015478945.1 Trachelipus rathkii | reverse complement strand
GTATATACTATATGGTCGTCACCCGAAGGAAGATCTGTACCATCAGGTTTAGTCAATTTCGTTTTTACATATAAAAACACATTAGATGGATCTAGGTATTGATCAGAAGTGCCTGGAATATTGAACTCTAGAGGAACATCTGTATTGGTAATTGAATGCATAGGATTAATACTGATAAAGTTGGAATCGCTTACGCTAATCTGTGTAGGGTTCATGGAGAAGAGATCCAATTCACTCTTGCAGCAGTCAGGACTAGCAGGGTGAAGGAAATGCATCTTGCCGGGGCGGTGTTAGGCTGAATAATGAACAAGACTTCAGATGTACCCCCTTATATACATGTTAGCCGAAAGTTGTAGTTAAAGATACCATTTAGTAATTAATTATAAATACATCAAATACATTTTTTTTTAGTTTTTTCCGCTTAGCTTTTTCTTTATGGCAATCTTCTTGGTGCCTCGCCCCTGGCCTGACATTTTACGTCTTATTTTACGCTTAACATCGTCCAACATCTCATCTGAAACATCGGCGATACGTCTTTTTAATGATGTACGCGGGTTAGCTCCTGCCGCAATATCTTGAATAGTATGCAAACCTGTTCTTATAGCTTTTTTACCTATATATTCCCCACCTCTCCTGAGTAAAGGCCTTGCACTTCTCCATAATTTGGCAAAAAATCCACCCAGACCATATCCCCACTGCATTTTTAACCCTCTGAACACCCTTTCATCTTCCATTATTACAGGAGCTTCTTTCTTATACTATCTTTACACTGTGAGAGTATGTTAATGAATGAAAAAAATATAACTGACTACACCTCTTATATATATTCCGTTATGCTGTAGTTACAGCATCTGTTTCTTTCTAATATGAACTTTGCACAACAATGCTCCGTATGTAAAGGGGAAGGGATTTCCTTCTACATCTTTTATATGCAGGCGTACAGAGTCAAAATTTGATCTATTCAGAGGTAGATAATGAACATTAGGGAATGTTATAACTTTACTCTCTTTGGGAAAATATACTACTCTTAATAAAGGAGCTTTAGTATTACCTACATATTGATGATCAATTATGTTTGTATATACATAAGCCATACCTGGGTGGTTGAGCATCTCGGAGGGGGTACATGTATAATGTAGTACTCGGTCTGCTTCGTCGTTTTGTTCATGCCGAGTCATGGGGTTATTCTCCACAGATAGTATAACCCTCTTCAACATAGTAGGGATATCATGAAGTATATCCAGCTCACCATACCGTTTACGGATATGTTTACGTTGCCATGGTGATCGTCTGAGAAAAAACATATCACGGTCTCGCAGGTTTACACTTACTTTTGATCTTAAAGATATTATTACTTTATCTTCATAGGTACGCATTTCAGTTTTGTATACCAAGTCCTTACACATAATACTCATATCAAAGAGATCGTTTAAATAACTAAAAATAGCAGGTACCGATTTAAAATATGCCCTCCGCAGAGCAAATTCTTCAAAGAAGTATTCTTTTGTACCAAATGTAGTCGTATTCAGCTTTGTACCAATTGTAGTCCTTTTCAGATCACGAGTATCTTTCACTTGTAATATAGTTTCAACACATTCTACACTTCTGTACACCAACATCCAGAATAGATTGTGAGGAAAATTTTCTATGTCCGTATTTAATATCATTTCACATAATCCTACTTCGTATACCTCTCTTTCAAGCTGTATAGGATTCATTAACACAGTTGTAAAATCCGAGAGTTTATTATCAGGATGTAAATCCAAAGAGGCTGAAGACGGGAGAGTTAAATAGAAGTGATCTACACTCTCCATGGTTATAATGCCAACTGATTAATGATTCTTAATTTCACTTGCTTTTATATAAGTATTAAACTTAGCAGGGTATCCCACCCATTTCACCAAATACTGTTTAGTTCGGCCTCGACCTTTTGTACCTAATATTTTTTCTATTTTATATACATTACTTTTAGGATTAAATCGTACTTTCTGTATTTCCTGTTTATAAAATCCTCCTTTTATCTTTTCACCATCTAAATCTTCCAGGTAATATAATTTTAAACCATCAGTAGGGAAGCTACGTATATTACAAACTTTAAAAACTTCTGTAGACCATCCCGCTTCGTATCCTTTTCTAAACCTTTCATCTATTCGAGATACTCTTACATAGTCATTCACCTTTATTC
Organism: Trachelipus rathkii; assembly: GCA_015478945.1. Taxonomy (NCBI): domain Eukaryota; kingdom Metazoa; phylum Arthropoda; class Malacostraca; order Isopoda; family Trachelipodidae; genus Trachelipus; species Trachelipus rathkii. The sequence goes on along the minus strand of JABUQX010097222.1, from coordinate 12,815 downwards.
CTGAATTATCTTTAATTTTTCTTACTTTTTTACCCTGTTGTATATCAGGTTTATCCAGCTTTAACATTTCTAAAGGAGTTGTCTTTATAGTTCTATGGTAAGATCTGTTATAAGAATAAGCTAGATCGTCCAGTATATCTATTCTAACTTGAACGCCAGTATGTATCTATCCTAACTTGATCACACACACACACACACACACACACACACGCACACACACACACACACACACACACACACACACACACACACACACGCACACACACACACACACACACACACACACACACACACACACACACACACACACACACATCATACACACACACACACACAACACACCACACACGGCATGACTCACGACTTTCCCACCGTCCCTTATTCGTCTGCTCTTAGGCCGTCCTTTATTGACTCAAAGACTTACGTCTTTTACCTGTCGTGGCTTTAGGTCATAAATTCAAAATATAAAACCCAAGAGGAACTCGAACACCTACCACTTTGCAAGTTACAGGGTATTTACCCACAGGTCCATGCTAAGACCTGAGAAAACAGGTATTCTTTTATTTAAAGACTATATAAACATTTTGAGAAAAGGCCACATTAGGACTAAGTCCTCTCATATATATATATATATATTATATATATATATATTATATATAAATATATATATATATATATGTATTATTTATATTATATATATATATATATATATATATATATAATATATATATAATTATGTATGTATGTATTACTTGTACACTCCACCTACACCTACACCCACAACCCACACACAAACACACGTGTCATAGATACACACTTTACACTCACCCATAGACCTTACACTTACACTTTACACTGTATACACACATACACTATGACACTATACACACTTTACACTCACCCATAGGACACTTACACTTGCCACTTACACTTATACACAACATACACTATGGACAACTTATACACACTTACACTCACCGTAGACACTTACACACACACCTACACCTTACACACACATACATAAACATGCACCCACACACACATAAATAGACGGATTACACACACACTGATGACACTTATACAACATACACTATGACACTTACACCTACCCATAGACACTTACACTCACCCCATAGACACTTAAACTCACACACGTACACACACACCCATTGACACTTACACCCACCCATAGACACTTACACTCACCCTTAGACACTTACACTCACCCCATAGGCACTTACCCATAGGCACTTACCCATAGACACTTACACTTACACTTACACACACACACACACTCGATATCTTATTGACTCAGCTTTTGATGGCTCAACTTTGATGGCTCAACTTTGATGACTCATCTTGGCGGTTCATCTTTGATTGGGCACCTTGTGATGACTCAGCATTATTGATGGTTCAGTACATTTTGATGGTTCAGTACATTTTGATGGTCCCCATCACCGTTAAGGAGTATCTAGGGGTGTTCTATTAGTATTCTATGAGTATTCTATGAGTGCCAAGTGAGTTGTCAATTGCAAGTGCCAATGTGAGTGCCGCATAGTGCCAACTAAGTGCCACATAGTGCCATTTGAGTGCCACTTTTTTCAAGCCTTTTCTAGCCTCCCTGAGCCTAGAATAGCCCTAATATGGGTGTCTACCCCTAGGTTATAAGGTATGAGGAATCGATTGGTGTATATTATAAGTTGCTAGGATGCTTCCTAGTATGAAGTTAAGCTTTCTAGCCTACCCTGATCAATAGAATAGCACTAAAATTGGTGTGTCTACCCCTATGTTTATAAGGTATGGGAATCGATTGGTGTATATTATAAGTTGCAGGATGTTTCCTTTACTAGCCTTTCTAGCCTACCCTACCTACATTCATTGTAATAGACCTAAATATTGGGTGACTACCCCTATAGTTATAAGGTATGAGCTCGAGGTGTGTATTATAAGTTGCTGGTATGACTCCTCGTTCCAGCCTTTCCGTTTCCCGTCCCGTTTCCCGCCGCGTTCCCGCCCGCCGCGTTCCCGCCGCCGCGTTCCCGCCCGCCGCGTGCGCCCGCAGGCGCAATATTTCCGCGTAACCGCCGCCGCGTGCGCCCGCAGGCGCAATATTACTGCGCGAACGATAAATATGATATCAATGTAAACTATTAAAAAGATTTCTTTTAAATATACTATGAGTCCATTCATTTTACTTCATACTTAAACATTTTTATTAAAAACATTTTTATTAAAAACATTTTTACGATCCTAAAACTGTAACTCATTACAGACCTATTATTATTATTTAACACATATTTCATAGTTGTGATATCAATGTAAACTATTCAAAAATTTCTTTTCAAATATACTATGAGTCATTCATTTTACTTCATACTTAAACATTTTTTATTAAAAACATATACTTTACAGACTTTAAAGCATTGTAAAACGTAAATCAATTAGTCAAATTGCCTAAGCAACAGAGGTAATAGTAAGGCCTTTGTTTTTACTGCTTTACTGATTTACTGCTCTATTGCTTTACTGCTTTACATCATATATTTATTAACATTTTTTTTTCTTTTATATTTTTGTTTTAATACTTTTTAATTTATAAATTTTTAAAAATTGTATGTAAGGAGAAAAACCCAGAGTGTCTGATATATAAACCTACATGCGTTCAAGTTAGGAAAGATACCTACATGCGTTCAAGTTAGGAACGTTACCTACAACCGTTCAAGGTAGGGCAGGTACTTACAGGTCAGGTACCTTCATGACCTCATGTTAGGACAGTTACCTACAACAGGTAGGATGGCAGGTACCTGCATGAGTTCGACTTAATCCCTACTAATCCCCTACGAACCTTCATGAAAGGTCAATTTCAGGCCTTGATACGGTATCAAGGTCAGAAATATCAAGGTCAAAACATCAAAAGAGGGGGCTACGCCCCTAAAGGGGGTCAAAGGGGGCCAAAACTAAGGGGGAGGCAAGTACGACGGTTGCTTCGCAACCGTCTGGCACACCCCTTCTCCGAAGTGCCAAAACGCGGGTATATATCTATACACATTACTCCTCCAGAAAGCCCTTCCTACTACTAGCGTTATCGTTACATCGTTACATTTTAAAATTCTTTGAAGCGTTACCGTTACTCGTTACATGTAACGCCGTTACATGTAACGCGTTACTTTCGGTCAGTTTCGGGCTTAATTAATAGTTTACAGTTTTGATACATGTTCATATACATATTTACTGCTGAAGATTAAATCATTGGATTAACTAACAGTTTTTAAACTTTTATTCAGAAATTGCAATTTACATTACTATCATTGACCAAGTAATAGAAATATACAATTTTTAAAATTTTTATCTATTTTAAGTTTCATTATGTAAACTTAGTGCAATAAATGATATACATTTATGGAATTTAGTGATACAATATTATCCATATTTAAATTTTTTTATAATTTATTTTATTAATAAACGTAGAAGATTATCTCAATTGTGCGTCACTTTGAACCCTAGCTAGCCGATCTTCTTTAAACATTGTTTGATATTATTAGTATGCAAAGTATTAAGAGTAGATATTATTAATATTAATAATGATAATGGTAATAATAATAAAAATTGGCAGTAATAATGCATTGTAAAGTTAAGTAATTACAATTTCAATTTCAATTTCAAAACTTTATTCAGAGAAGAAAAATTACATTATTTACATAGTCCAATATTTTACAACTTCATTATAGCAATTAATTATAATAACATAAAATAATTTCCCTAGTATCTGAAATGGGTCTACTAATTACAACACAGTGTCGTGTCCTTTGAGACCCGAAATATAATTAATAACAATATGTATAAAAATGATAATAATAAACAATAACCATAATAATAATAATTATTATTATTATTATTATTATTATACATTCACTTTTGTCCCGCTTGAGCGGGGTAGTGGTGCGTACAGCCTCCCTCATTCACACCCCCTCTCATCTCGCCCTCACCCACCTCCTCCACCCCACTCTATCCCTCGCCAACACCCTACCCTCTTCCTCCCCCATCCCTCCCTCCTCCAGCATCTCCTTTATTCCATCCATCCACCTCCTTCTTGGTCTCCCCCTTCCTCTCCTTCCTATCCCCTCCGCCTCCCAAACTCTTCTAACCACTCTCTGTTCCTCCATTCTCACTAAATGCCCATACCATCTTAACATTCCCTTCTCCGCTCTTCCCACCAGACCATTCCTCCAATCACATCTCTCCCTCACCACCCTATTCCTAATCCTCTCCCTTCTACTGACCCCACAAACCGCTCTCAACCCCTTCATCTCAAATACTTCCAACTTTTTCCTGGACCTGGCATTCAACCCCCACGTTTCACACCCATACAGCACCGCTGGTACACAGATTTTCTCAAACATACTTATCTTAACTTTCTGTGATAGATCCCCCCCTTTCCATATTTCTCTCAGACCACTCAAAGCTCTCATTCCTTCACCTATTCTATGCTCTATCTCCTCCTTCATCCCTCCCCCCTTACCCCAACTCCATCCGCTAAATATCTAAAATCTTTACTTCTTTCCAATACTACACCCCCTACTCTGACCTCTAACCCCTCCCCTCCTCTCTCTCCTCCTCCTCAAACACTAACACTTTACTCTTACCTGGATTTATTTTAAGCCCCTTTTGTCCACACATTCTCTCAAACTCCCTCACCAAATACCTCAGCCCTTCCGCGCTCTTCGCCACTAGGGCAGTATCATCCGCAAACAGTATCATGTTCACTTCCCTTCTATCATTCCCATTCATTAATTCCACCCCCCTCCCCTCCCTCACCCTTCCTCTGCAAACACTCTCCATAAACAAATTGAATAGCCACGGCGACATTACACACCCCTGCCTCAATCCACACACCATCCCAAACATCTCACTCTCCCCTCCTAACACCCTCACACACATTCTACTATTCCTATAAAAGGCCCTAATACCTTTCCCTAAATTACCCCCCACCCCATTTTCCTCCAACACCCTCCATAATTCACCCCTATTTACTCTATCATATGCTTTCTCTAAATCTAGAAAACACCCATACACTTTCCCTTTCCTCTCTATACTTTTCTCCACAAGCATCTTTAATGTAAACACTTGATCCACACACCCTCTTCCCTCCCTAAACCCTCCTTGTTCTTCCCCCATCTTCTCCCCTCCGTTAAACCTCTTACTCTCTCAATCAGTATTCTTCCGTACACTTTCCCTACCACACTTAAAAGACATATACCTCTATAATTTCCACATTCCATCCTATCCCCTTTCCCCTTATACAGAGGAACCAAACAACCATCCTCCCAATCCTGTGGTACCTCACCACTCCTCCAACATATGTTATATAATCTATACAGCCATTCCTCCACCCCTCTACCTCCCTTCTGCAACATTTCCATTCTCACACCATCCAGACCTGCGGACTTCCCTTTTTTTCCTTTATTCACAGCCCTAATAATTTCCTCCATTTGTATTTCATCCTCCCCCTCCCTCCCCACTTCATTTCCCATCCTCACCTCTTGCATTTCTTCCTCCCCTACCCCACCCCCTTCATTCAATAGTCCACTAAAGTACTCCCCCCACCTCTTCCTCACCCTATCCTCTCCTCCTATCCACTCCCCATCTCCTCCCTTAATCCTCTCCCCCAACCCCTCCTTCTTCTTCCTTTTTTTATTAACTTCTTTCCAGAACAACTTACTCCCCGATTCAAAATTTTCCGTCACTTTTCTACACCATTCCTCTTTTGCTCTTCTCTTCGCCCTCTCCACCGCCCTCTTTGCTTCCACTCTAACCCTTCTATATTCTTCCCATCTATCTTCTCTCCTACTTCCCAACCATTTCACATAAGCCTCCTTTTTCCTTTTCACCACCTCATTCACCTCCTCACTCCACCATTCACTCCCTTTCCTTCTGCTTGCACCCACCCTTTTTACTCCTACCCTTCTGGCCTCTTCACATACTGCCTCTCTGAATCTCTTCCACTCCCCCTCCACCTCCCCAATTCCCGTCCCTCTCACGTTTCTCCACCTGCCCTCCATACCTCTCCTAAACTCCCTCCCACACACTATCTCCTCCAATTTTTCCACCTTTATCACTTCCACTCTCCTCTTTTCTCCCCTCTCCCTAACCATCACCTCTCCTCCCACCCTTATCCTGGCAACCACCAAATAGTGATCCGATATCCCCCTCCCCGCCCCTCTAAATACATTTACATCTAACAATCTACCTCTATCCTTCCCATTTACACACACATAATCTAGTAACGCCTTCCCCCCCGTTATCTCACTCTTCCATGTATACTTATGATTCTCACTTTTTTTAAACCACGTATTCCCCACTATCATTCTTCTTTCGACACACAACTCTACCAGACTTTCTCCATTAGCATTCCTCTCCCCTACCCCAAAAGGTCCTATTATTCTTCCCACCCCCACCCTTCCCACTCCCGCATTCAAATCTCCCAATAGACAAATTTTTTCATTTACCCCAAAACTTTCCCAACACTCATTCAGCTCTCCCCAGAATCTTTCTCTCTCCTCCTCCCTCGCTCCATTCACTGGTGCGTACGCACATATAAAAACCCACATTTCCCCCCCGAATTTCACTTTTACCCACATTATCCTAGAACTCACCTGTTTACACAATCTCACCTTGTCCCACATCTCTTTCCTCATAACTAATCCCACCCCTTCCCTCGCCCTCACTCTCTCGTTCACCCCCGAAATCATACCCTTGTATTCTCCAAAATTCATCTCCCTCTGTCCTTTCAACTTAGTTTCTGTTATCCCTAGCACATCCAACCTTTTTTCCTCAAACATCAACCCTATTTCCTCCCTCTTCAAATCCTCGTTTGCCCCTCTCACATTCATACACCCCACCCTGATTACCACTCTCCTCCCCATCTTTCCCTATTTCTATAAATAACTCAATCAGGCTGTACGCTTTATGGGAACCCCCACCCTTGGTAATTCCCAACACCTAGGGCTACCACCCCGCTCACCAACCCACAATAACAACAACAAAATACATTAAAATAATAAAAACACAATAACAGGTCGATTACTTAAAAACCCTTAAAAACACTCCCAATAAAAAAGTTAAAATGACAATATACAGTAAAAATATAAAAGGTTATAACCCACACCATCAATTTATATTATTTCCTACCCCCCTTCCCCCCTCCACTTCCCTCCCACTCCCTCCCTTTTCTTTCCTCTTTAAAATATGCACACGTTAAAAATTTTATTATCTAAAAAAGAGAAAACTTTATTTAATCTTTAAAATTCTTTAAAATCTCTTATATTTACAACTAATACAAAAAGGTTAAAATGTTAATATAAAACAATATAAAAATATAAAAGGTTAAAACCTACACTCTATCAATTTTTATCTATTAAAATCTTTGCTTAAAACGGTTTACAAGAAAATAAATTTCGCATTCCTATTCTTATTAGACGGTGACACAAATCCACCGTATATATAAATTATATATAATAACTTAAATGTATATCCGACTCTCTTTAAGAATCTAACAAAATATTCTATACAAAATAGAAAATTATTCCATGAATATTTCTACCGAAATAAAAATGTTTCTAATCCACACGAATGAAACTTTGAAGAACTCAATCTTTTTGAAGAAATAACCTGTAGAACTTTCCTTTTTTCCAATAATATGTTTGCAGAAACAACTTGTAGAGTTTTCCTTTTCCGATACTTTGTAAAACTTTTACTTTTCAATAAAGTATCTTAGATCTAACTTATTCCGAAATCGTATACTTTCCTGTCAAATGTTTATAAATAGATTCCTTTCTTGAGCCACAAATATAATTTTTGAAATACTTTAAAGCAATATGCTCTTTCATAAAGATTTCTTCCTCAATTTATAAGCACAAAATATTGCATGTAATGTACATTATAGTAGATTTACTGGATATATATTTAATTATATATATATATATATATTATATAATATATATATATTATATATTTATATATATATATAATATAATATATATATATATATATATTATTATAATATATATAGTCATATTATCAACCATATATGACCCGACCCGCACCACACCGCACCGCACCGACACCGCACCCTTTCCCGCACCACGCATCGGATAGGGTTTGGACATGGTATCTCTCTCAACTTGACAACCCATAGGGGTAATATACCTCGTCGTAGATGAGGTATAGGCCATGCGCTCCCCGTAGGGGTGTGGCTCCCAACTGGGATATTGACATAAAAAGGCCTGAACTTGGATACGTTTTTCTTATAAGGTATCTATTTTTATTATTATTTTATTATATTTTATTATTATTATTATTTTATTATTATTATTATTATTATTATTATTATTATTATTATTATTATTATTATTATTATTATTATTATTATTATTATTATTATTATTATTATTTTATTTTATTATTTTATTATTTTATTATTATTATTATTATATTATTATTAATTTTATTATTATCGCACGAACCATTAACTTAGTAACAGGTTGAGTTTGCTAAAAATAGGAAATTGATCGTAGAAGGGCTGAAACTTGGTATTACCCTCTTTCATATAAGGTATCATCGTTGCACTAGGTTACATGACGTGCACACCCCAAAGGGGGGTACTGGCCCCCAAACATTGAATATTAACGTAGGAAGGCTGAAACTCGGTATACACCTTTCATACAAGGTATCCACGTTGTAGACGAGGTTACATGTCCATGACCCCAAGAGGGGTACGGCCCCAACCATGAATATTGAGTTGAAGGCGATGAACTCGGTACCATCCTTACATATAAGGTATCCATCGTTGTAGATGGAGGTTACATGGCCATACAACTCCAGTGGGGGATGCTGGCCCGCAAACCTTGAATATTGACGTAGAAGGTTGAAACTCGGTATACCCGTTCATATAAGGTATCTCATTGTGACGAGGTTACATGACCGATATACCCTCCGTGGGGGGGATGCGGCCCCAAACATCTTGAATATTAACGTAGAAGGATAAAATTCGTACACAGTTCATATATGGTATCCTCGCTTGTGACGAGGTTACATAACCATGGATCCCCCGTGGGGGGATGCTGGCCCCCCAAAATTGAATATTGACGTAGAAGGCTGAAACTCGGTAACACTCTTCATATAAGGTATCTCATTTGTAGACGAGGTTACATGAACCGATACAACCCCCAGAGGGGGATGCTGACCCCCCAAACATTGACTATTGACGTCTGCACCCTTCATATAAGGTATCCACGGTGCAGCCGAAGTTAAATGACCATGATCCCCCGTGGGGGATGCGGGCCCCAAACATTGAAAGTTTGACGTAGAAGGCTGAAACTCGTTATACACCCTTCATATAAGGCATCCTCGTTGTAGACATGGTTACATGACCATTCATACCCCGTGGGGGATGCTGGACCCCCAAACCTTGAATATTGACGTAGAGGGCTAAAACTCGGCATACACCCTTCATATAAGGTAACATCGGTGCAGCCGAGATAAAATGACACTACGCCCTCATGGTGTTGGGGCTGTGCCCCAAAACTTTGATCTTGACATATAAAACGATGATTTGTATAATCTTCTTAGGGATGTAACATTGATACACGAAATGAAAAAAAATTACAAAATTTTTATTCTTTTTGTTTTATACTTAAAAATTTGCGTTTTTACATACCCTAAAGCAGTAAATCAGTAAATCAGTAAATCAAACCATCCTATCCACCTCACCACCTCCCCACCCCCCCACCTACCTATTGATCTACTGATCTATTGACCTATTGATCTATGATTCAAGTCATATTTTGTATAACATGACAAAATCTTTTATTTATTTTATTTTATTGATTTAAACATTTTGTTTTACTAAATTTTTATTCTTTTTGTTTATAGCGTAAAAAATTTGCATTTTTAACATACCCTAAGGCAGTATAATTCTCAGTAAATGTAAATCCAAACCAACCCACTCCAGCACCTCGGCCCCACCTCCTCCCACCTTTCTATGATCTATTGATTCAAGTCATATTTCGAGTATCATTTTTTGGAATAAACAATATAAAAATAAATTTCTTTATATATTGCACTAATGAGTATATTTGCTACACGTAACAAAGTTTTCCATCAATAAGCTAACATGGCATCACCTGACTAAGAAATAATGTACAACGACCAAACACTAAATCTTAAGCAACAATAAACTGCTAACATTAACAAAGCCCCATTACTCTAACACGAGTAAAGTACTAACATGCATACAAAACTTAGCGTATTCACACTTTTTTCACATATCTCTAACCTGATCAATGTAATTTTACATTAACGTGGTATTAGTTAACAAAATTTCATAACCTTCACAGTGTGTAATTGCTAGTACTGACCCACGATATATCATGCTAAGCGTAAAAAGTTTTTCACTCATCAATAAAAGCTAACATTAGTTCATAACCTGAACTAGATCATTATAATTGTTCTACGGACAAAACCTAAACACCCACTTTCTCGATTCTTGAATTTAACTACCAATCATTTAACTCAGAGATTCCATACTTAACAACAGTAAAATAACTAAAAGCATACAAAGCGTAACCTATTCACAGCTTTGTCAATATATCCTAAATGATTCAATGGTTGAGTTTATATTTACATATGTTATATTTTTAAACTATAAATTATTCAATAACCTCACACGTCCCTAATTATCATACTGAACCATGTGGATATTAATATGCTAACGTAACAAGGTTTTAACATCAATAAATGCTAGCAGTCGGATATGTATCTTACAAAGGGATAATATCCGGTTTCAAAGGATTGAATGATGTCATTTCTTTTTCATATTATAATCACGTTTCTTTATAAACATTCCAACTAAAATATATTTTGTATAGATTATGTCATACCATATTCTATATGGATCTCAACATTTGAACCCGTTATTGGAGAGATTTACTTTGAAACGAAAGATGTTACTCTACTATCAATAATCAATCGTGTAGAATATGCTGGTAAGGAAATGCGGAGAGCTTTACGGTTGTTCAGCATTTGTAGTATTAAACTGTGATGTTTTTGTATATGCCTCTCTCTTTTAGATTTTTTTCCTAATCTTTCAAATTCTCTAAAGGGTCCGTTTTTCCTCTGCAGGTGCGCACAAGAAAGTTGGAACGGTTTTTTCATGTCTCTGATTATTATTTAGATTATATTTTATATAGTAAATATTTGTGATTACCATATATAGATATCTATGTGCATGTCGTTTGGTGAAATCGTTAATAATATCTATGTCTTGGCAGGAGCTGTCATACTATTGTTGAATGTGGTGGAATTAAGGAACGTAATATATTGTATACCGAAAGAAAAATGGTAGTCATTAGCTGGTACTTATGTTTATACAATCCAACGTAACTTCTCACTATAATCTATGCATAAATGCGAAGTTATCTACGCTATCGTGAGGTTGTATTTCAGAATATTGTATTCGAAGAATTTTCCGGTACAGTAATCTCACCATTGTTTCTCTTATGTGGCTATAACCTTATGTGATTACCCTATGCATTACTGCATATGTCCTATATTTCGTATATATCTCTAGCACGTTTTATCCATTGTCTACTTAACACCACAACCTGTCTTGTGTATTAACTATCTCCTCCATATATAGTCCTTGCTGATTATTGTGAATAATCCTTACTGTTGGATTCGATCGGAAATTAATATAATTTTCTATAGATCATCTCAGCATCTCTCGGTATTATCTTAATATATCTTGGATTTCTATATGGATAGATCCTCATTCATATCATACTGTGCAAAGTAATTCCAATTTCTAACTATTTTGGTCCTAAATAATGTTCAAGGCAGTCAGATGTGAACTAAATAATATATGTGTACTTTTATATTTACATATTGGTCCTCATTCGAAATATATAATAGCTTAATATGATTAACAAAGTGTTTAACACATCAAATATATATATTGCTAATAACTATATGCAATAATCACTGAACTTAATAGTGAAAATATATATAGTATTGCTACGTGATCTAATAGAGCCTTAAATAACTTAATCGCTACCTCAGAATTAAACTAGCCAACTTATATTTAACATAAGTCCTTAATTTAAACAACAGGTTAAGTTAAACTATAAGTATGGCATATTTCCAAGATAATTATTACGTGTATAAATCCACTTTATTTCATCATCTATCTTTTGGCGATAATACATATATTCTATAGTATATGTATATCATGGTTATTATTCATTAATACGATTTTATGTTAAATATATATTATATACTAATTATTAATAGTAAATATCAGTTTCCTATATAGTCTAATATACCATATAATATTATCTTGTGACTCAAAATGTATATGATATGCTTTAACGTAACATATAAAAAGTTTTCACATTCAATTAAAACTCACTATCATTTAATTTCTGAACCTTAAGAAATATAATGTACACGACAAATAACCTAACATACCTTTACTCGGGCAAGCGGAATTAATAATATATAATTTTTGTTACGTTTATCAAAAGTCCTATGGCTTAAACAACAGTTGTAAAATATAACTGGCATTGGCAATGGGGCAGATCTATAATACCTTATTCATCACCCGTTTTCAAGTACATATCCTCTTAAACGCTATATTTAATACATTTTTATACTTAATGTTTGGTCACATTAACTCTTGAGTTAAGTGAATTTATCTCACGATACCCTCTCCGTTTCACTAAATGGACCCCGCGGCTTAATTGCGTAGTTTATTCATTGAGCGG
>JABUQX010097221.1:0-33482 GCA_015478945.1 Trachelipus rathkii | reverse complement strand
TATATATTATGTTGATATATATATATATATACTGGTTATATATTATTATACTGATTTTATTATTATGCTTGATATATTTTTATTTTTACTTTGATATATATATATATATATACATATTAAGTTATATATATATATATAGTTATTATATTATTATTGCTATATTGTTATATATATATATATATATATATATTACATATATATATATTATTATTATTATTATTTTATTTTACTTCAATATAATATAAATAAATGTAAATAAATAAATAAATATATATATATATATATATATATATATTATTATATATATATATATATATATATATATATATTATTATTATTATTATGTTATTATATATATAAAGATATATATATATATATAAATATATTATATATATATATATTATAAATATATATATATATTATTATATATATATTATTGTTATTATTATATATATATATATATATATATATATATATATATATATATATATATATATATATATATATCAGTATTTTTGATTTGATTATGTTTATATATATTTCCATTTTTTGGTTTCTTGATATATATATATAGTTATATATATATATATATATATATATATATATAGCATATATATATTAAGTATATAAAAAAATATATATACATTGTTCCACATAAATAAAGGGTTACCTGTTGCTTGTTCTTATACTGTACAAATTGTACATAAGGATTTTCATTGTTTCATATTTTTATTCACAATAACAATTGCTACATAGTGGCTGCTGGGCTGCTGGTTGCTGGCTGGTAATTTATGCAACTGGCTAATTGCTAGCTACTTTTTGCTATTCTTCCTGATATTCTATATTGTATATATATATATAGCTGGCTATACATGAGTTAGGCTATTGGTTATATTATATATATTATTACTATATTACATATTATTATAACCACAATTCCTTGATTTTACTGTTTCATATACTTCCTTACTTCACTCTGATTACATAGCATAAAGAGCTGGTTAGCTGAGCATATAAGGCTACTGGCATATGCTGGTTACAGTTAGAGTATATATATAGTTAGTAGTTAGTTAGCAGAAGAGTTATATATATATATATATATATATATATATGTTAAAGATATATATATATATATATATATATATATGTTGATAATTTAAAAAATTTTTACCTTTGTTTAACTCTTTACTTTTTATACAATTTAAAAGTTACAGATGAAGAAGCACCGAATCGACATAAAAAACTATTTTCAACAGTAATAGAATGTATTATGTGCATGACTATTTCTGAAAACTATTTATCATTTTTGTTTGTCTTCAAATGTACCGATGTATCGGATGGATCGGCGATACAATACCGAGTACCGGTATCGCCTAAACGTTTTTTCAAATTACCGAGTATCGGTATCGCCTATTTTTCGAAGTAACGATGTACCGGTATCGCCCAAGCAATTTTCATGTACCGTGCCCATCACTGTATATATATAGCAGCAGCATATACAAGAGACTGCATAGTGCATATATATATATATATATATGTTATATATAGCAAGGCATAGCAGCAGGCGTTGCTATGTTGTTATATATAGCAGCAGCATATATATATATATATATATATATATATATATATATATATATATATATATATATATATATATATATATATATATATATATATAAAGGGAGCTACTTTGTCTCATTTTATGGAACCTGGAGTATTTATGATTTTGTATATTATCGTTTTTATTATCCTAATTTTCATTTTTTTTATTTTATTTATTAATTAGTTATCTAAAAACTTTATAAACTAAGAATGATTTTAACCAGTGTTATTATATTGCAGAAGAACTGTTGAATTGTTTGTAATTTTGTTTTCATAATATTAGTAAGTTTAATTTGTATTTATAAAAAGTTATTTTTCCATGAGAGATTTTCTTTATTTGTTATATCTCCAACTGTAAATCTTGGAAGTGGAATTTGTATGGAAGTTGATTGTGATCACTCAGTTTGGAATTTATCTTTATTGTCGCAGGTGTGTTTAAAATCTGTAAGAAATAGAAATTGATTTAATATAATTGACTAAAAGTAATTCATATGAATAATGTAAAGATTTTAAAAAGGTATGGCATATGCATATAGGACATATAGGAAATACTTTCACATTCATGATATGTTTTGCAGACGTTCCTATTCTGCAAACAAGAAAAAGTCATCAAACATTAAGAGTATCAACAGTTGAGATTGTTCCCCTCGTGGATGTTTTATGCTAATACAAAAGGGTATGTTAAAACCTAATTCAAGTAAAGAAGCAAATTGATTAAAATTGGATAAAAACTATTATATCTTATCATGTTTATTATTAATAGGGAACTAATCTTGGGCTTAGAACTTACTTTGGGCTGATGACCAGCCTTGAGACCCAATTGTTAACACTTCTTCTGTACTGAAAAACTGTCTACATCTACTTATTGAAACTTCATCATCTTGAAATCTGTAACATAAAAGGAATGGAAAGAATTAATTACATATGTCGATTTTAATCAACCAGCATTGTTTATGAACATCTTATATTTCATCACTGAAGACCTATATGCCATTATATTAGACAAGAATTGATTATTATAGAACTTACCTGAAGAATACCCAAAGCTTCATTTGGAAACAAGATTTAAATGCTAAAGATAAGTAAAAGTAGATTGTTGAGTGTATTTTTCACAAACAAGACACCACACTTTTACTCGGTGTCCAATTTATTCCTATTATTTATGAACAAGTTAATACAGCATTTCCGCTGTTGTTGATTTATTATTTTTATACTTTATTTTATGAACCAGTTAATAAAGCATTTCAGCTATTGTTGATATATTCTTATATATAAATAGTGGACCAATTCATGGTTCCTAGCATTTTCGTTAAACCTTTTTCATATTAAAAATTGTTTTATACAACATTCTTTCTGTCATCCCCGTGTCTTTATTTTCTTTACTATTATTGTTATTATCAAATGTGTTATTGATCTGCCTTAAATACCATAAAAGAGTTTAAAATCTATTGAAAGAGGAAAAGAGATTTCCTAACAAATCCGGCGTCGTTGATGAATACTTCACCCCTGAGGTTACGTGGCTATCCACTCTAATCCTCAGGTCCATTGAAATTACCCTTCGTTAACAAGAAAGTTCTAGTGTTCTGTTATCCGACGTTGTCCTCAAGTTATATTTTGGTTCACATCCATCAGGAACAAGAATTGACTCCTTGAAGGTATCTACACATTATATTGTTCATTCATCTTTCTATTAATCATTAATCTTCAAATCCATATATTGAGGGGAATTACGTATTTCTGTGGACGTTACTTCCCCTTACATAGACTACATTTATTTTAATTATCGCCAGAACAGGGACTTGAGTGTCTTTAGTTCGGGTGGCCACGCTTGCGGGTGATTCTGTTCACTACGCCATCACTGCTTTTACCCATTCGTTCTTATTCATCATTGGTTTTTCTCCGGTTCATCGGAGAAGTGTCTTTGAATTATTGTGTTCTATCTTTTATTTAATTTAAAATGTTTCATACTCCGACCAAAGAATCACAAAATCTATTGGAATTTGGATCGGATAGAGATCCTCTGAAAGAAATACCAATGGGTACGGATAATCATTCCGATACCTCAGCTCAAAATGTGGATGTACAGGGACCACATCAATCCCGTCAATCTGAAACATGCATAGGCGCAGAAGGTGGCGCTGATGATCTCAAAGAAGTGTTAAATATGCCTTCAGATCGGCTATTGCCATCTCCAGTAGTAAAAGATATTTTGTCTCGAGTTAAAAAGGATGCATAGTTAGTATTCGAGTTAATCTTGAACCAACTAGGATGCAGTCCTACGTTAGTGGCGAACAACATCCTCTAGCTTTCGATATTCCTTTGAATCAATTAGATAATTATAGTAAAATTCTCATGTCGCAGCATGATTTTGTAGATAGAAATACTAACCAAATGGGTGTGAGAAAGGAACCACCATTAGATTCGCAGGGTTATACTAATCTTATTAGACCAGAGGATATAAGAGACAATCAGTTTCTTCACAATCCTTCTGTAGGACAATCTAATGTTCATTATACCAGCTCTAGTAATCCTTCATTCAGAGGGCAGGTCCCATCCGGATCTTTAGTTGATGGTGCTTATACCGTAAATCCTAACCTTGGACCACATAACTTAACTCAACCTAACCTGGGTTATGCTTATGGTGGTACTGGTCTACCTCAGTATCAAAATAGGCCATTATTACAGCCTCATACTCCACCTCCTAATATGTCCTTACCAAATCAGAACTATTCAAGATCTAGTCAACCTGAAATTCCTTTGTATACTGGTCAACAGATTAAGAATCATTTGGATATGCTTACAGAAGCCATTTATTTGCTGTCTCAACTTCTCAAGAATAGTCAACGCTTGAAGGTTGTAGACCCCGGTAAATTCAGATATGAGGCCGATCAAGACCTTATAATTTATTTGGGTGATTTCGAGACTTATTGTAGCCTACATTACCCAAATTCGCCTCATCAGTGGTTGAGGCTCTTAGGTCGTCAACTGGAGTGCCGATTCCTTCAGTTATATCAATTATTGGTAAAGGATGATAGAAATTACTTCTCAGTCAGAGATGCATTAATCAAATGGTTTCAGGAAAAGGAAATACGTAAGAAAGAGGACCAACTTCAGAAGTATCATTCTGCAAGGCGAAACCTTGGTGAATTCATCAAAATGTTCGCACTTCGATTAGAACGATTAGCTCGAAGAGCCTATAAAGGAATAGATATGCGTGAGCATGAATCTTTGCGCACTGCATTATTATGTAGTTTGCCTCTTCATATCGAACAAATTGTACGTCAATTTATTAAAATGAGGGAGTTAAATAGAGTTCATAGAGTACCATGGGAAGACCTAGTAAGTTTTGCAGACTCTTTAGAAGAAGATAAAAACACGGTTCCTCATTCCTTCTCCCAAACTCAATCAGAGTTTGTGGATAAAAATCATTCTCAGCATAGTAAAAGAGTTGATAACAGGAAAGACGATCTAAATGAAACCATTGACTTTGTTATTCAAATTGAGACAGTGTATCCTAACTGGACCGAAAGCTTACACAATCGGGAGACCGAACGTGGAAATAAATTATATCAAAATAATGACCGCCGACCTAAGACTAATAATCGCAGTCCAACTCAGAAGCCTTCAGGTAGCAAATACTACAGAGATACTCGCCGTAGTCCTCCGCCTAAGTATGACCAACGTCATGGTCGTGCACCTAATTATTCAAGGAATAATTCAAGTCCCACTGGTGAGGATAAAAAGAATTTAATTTGCGAATACTGCGAAAAACGTGGTCATCGAATGAGAGAGTGCTACAAATACTTAGGTATTTGTAGCTATTGTAAACAGAGTGGACATATACGAGCGGAGTGTCGTTCATATGCTTCGTCGTCATCATCTCCACGGAGGTACAGGCTCGAGTGTCCTTTTTGTCGGAATCCACATGCAGGCATAAATTGTCCTTACAGGACTCCTCCTCGAAACAATGATTCTCCTATAAGGGATGGAGGACCACCAAAAAATAGTAGAATGTGATCCACTGATTTCACCTCGTGGACCGCCCAGAAAACCTTATTCTGGAGTAGTAATGAAGGTAGCCCCTCAGACCCAGGAACCTCCTGAGCACTTGGATAAAAAATCGGAAGAACTTCAACCACAGCGGATATATTTGAGTCCTTGTGAACACTGTTTTAAGTCACATTATGAGGGCCACTGTCATGGCGTAAGGGAAAAGTCCGATAGTTCCCGCGTCCAGCCGTTAAACTCCCAATCTCCCCAGAAATGAGTCGTCCGGTGGAGGTAAAATCAATTCAAGACTCAGAGCCTGTAAACATAGTTGGAAAATCCAGTAAAACGGATAAGGAAGATCCGTTATTAAATTCGTATACAGATACGAATGATAATATGACCATCCCTATAAATTTGTGTCGGGCTGATATTGAGCCTTTAATGGTTTCAGTTTCTTGGATGATTTTGAAAGCCCTCAGTATGATTGTCTCGTGGATAGTGGGGCTAGGGTAAACTTGGTTAGCGCTGAAGTGATTCCTTTGTTGGGAGAGCACAAGGAGGAACTACTTTCCGCAGAAGCAGGTGTCAAAGCCATAAGTGGCTTTGCTAATAATAAAAAAATTCCCATTTCACATTATGTGGATCTAAAATTAAATTTTTCATCGGGGTTTTCTACTAACCCATCCACTTATTTCATTGTTCCGTAACAATATATGAAAGATCATACATTGATCTTGGGTACATGTGCGCTTCGAGAAAATCATCTCTTACCAGATATGGCCCGACATCAATTAATATACTTAAATGGAAAAAAATAACCGTGGTTGCCGATGGTATGCAACTATCTTCCAGTTCACCACTGCAAGTGCACACGATAACAGTTCGCCACATATCCATTGTTAATACAAATGTCGATGATGACACAGACATCATGTATGATCAAAGTCATGATCTTACGCTTAGGTTTATTTTAAAAGGATTGAGCAGTAAAAGTCATCAAGTAAATTGGAACCTAGTAAACGAACAATATAGAATGTATCACACTCAGATTATTTTTGAAAATGGAATATTATACTATACAACTAAAAACAACACTTTGTTGTATCTGGTCTCTTTGGATTTTTTAATACATTTAGTTTTGAGCCTTCATAGTTCATGTCCTCACATAGGTAGGAACAAATTGGTGCAGTTGGTGTATAAACAGTTCTGGCACCCCAGAGTTAACCAAGTCATTTCAGACGTGGTTCGTTGCTGTACAATTTGCCAGAAGCAAAAAACTTTTTCATCGAATGTTACTCCACCAATGTTAAAAATTCTTGCAAACTCTCCATTCGACTTGTGTGCGTTGGATTTGTTGCAGTTCCCTAAAACTTTCAAGGAGAAAAAATATTGTGTCGTTCTCATCAACCATTTTACTAAGTGGGTCGCTGTTGTCCCAATAGCAGATAAGTCCAGTCAGACAGTTTCTCAGAAATTGAAACACAAAATTCTTCCTTTCCTACCCAAAGTGCCAAATCGGATTCTCACTGATAATGGCACTGAGTTCACGTCACATGTTTTTTAACAAGTTCTGCAGGATCACAATATTAAACATATTCGAACCTCACCACTTCATCCTTCCAGTAATGGGGTGTGTGAACGTTTTAATCGCAGTCTAATTCAAATATTGAAGTGCTTGGTTCTTGAGCAACCTGCAAATTTGGATGAGGAATTGGCATCTTCAATTCTGATATATAATAACACTTTTCATAGCTCTTTGGAAATGTCTCCTTCTGATTTTTATTGCAAAAATCCCATGCACCAATACACACTTTCCCTCAGTACTGGAAGGAGGGTTGTGTTAACTTCAAGCCCTTTAAAAAGGGGTCAAAGGTTGCTCGTAAAGTCATCAGAACCGGTCCCAGTACTACTATGAAGTTCCAAAGTAGATGGGAGGGACCATTCATAGTTGAAGAGGTGAATCGTAACCGTGTTACCTATACCATTAGGCGAGCTAATAAACCTTCTGATCGCCTACAGAAGGTCCACTTTTCTCATTTGAGGGGGTGGATTGACATCCCAAATTATTTAAGAAAGTACCTCTCCAGGAACAAGGAACTCAGCGAGATTTTCTTTTCGGAGGAGGATGAATTAGTGGAGGAAGATGACGATCCTGGGTTGTCGGATCGTATTTCCGAGGCTAGTTATGAGTCAACGGAAACCGTAGAAGCATTATGTGATGTTCCTATATTCGATAATAGTTTTGATCGTATTGAAGAGGAAGACGCAGACTTCGAAGGATTTTTATCTTTTAATCCTATAGCTTTGGATGTTTTTTCTAAACTACCTGACCTAACCACCAGAATCATGCAACTTCAAAGGGATAAAAGTGAGGAAGTTGGTCTTCATATTGAAGTAGCTCCTTGTTTGTCAACTAGTTTCATCAGGGATGGCACGAAAAAAATAAAATGAAAAAAATCAACTGATTTTTTACTTGATTTTTTTATAAATAAATCAAGATTTTTTTTATTTTTTTTATTTTTTTTTATTTTTTTTTTTTTTTTTTTTTTTTTTTTTTTTATTTTGTTGTATATTTAAGCTGTTTAACTTCAATAGAAATAGAAAATTAAAATAAATCTATATATATTATGAAGTTTTTAATAATTTTTTTTTTCAATTTTCAACAAACTATTGGCATTGTAACCCGTAAGTCTGTAACATTCTTTAATGTTGCTGTTTCAGTGTTTCCATTGTAAGATTTTGAGCCCAGAGCTAGGGCCTAGGGTTAAAAATTGAAAATTAATGCCAGATCCAAACTAATTATATATATTGTTTTTGTATAATGTCGTAAATAGATATCTTAGGCCAGTATTTGAAAATTGTCTACAATTTTAGCACCCTTACTAGAAAAGACATAAATATGCTGGAGAGGACGCAACGCAAAGCAACGAGGAGGGAGATTTTTGGCTTTGAGGATAAGAATAGGCGTAAAGTTGTCTAGATAGGCCCATGCGACTTCTTAAGCATTATTCTTATTTATTATGGGTTGACTGGGACATTCTAGAGGGGCCAATGAGGGTTCTTAATTATTAATTTTTATTTTTTGACTGGGACAGTCTAAAAAGGACCATGCGGCTTCTAAAGTATTATTTTTATTCATTATGAGTTGACTGAGACATTCTAGGAATCTAGAGTAAGGTTACCATTTGTCCCGATTTAGCCGGGACAGTCCTTTTTTTGAAACCCTTGTCCCGATATAGAAGAGAGTCCCGATTTCGTCCCGATTTTATGATACAAACCCAATTTTAACCTGGCGTATATTTTTTAATATTTTTTAATGAATTTATATATATTGTGGATCGTCTGGTGGAAGGGGGCTGCGACCACCACTGGTGAGTCCAAAGCAGCCCCCCGGGACGAAACGCCAATTCATCGCGACAACGCTCACTCTTCAACATCATCTAGTCTTCAGCTAATGAAGGTGGTTCTTCAACAGCGACCATGACCCCTTCATATTGGTGACCATCGGAGTGACTAGTGCCACTGGAGTGGCACAACGAACACCAGCCAGCATCCTATCTTCTCAAAGTTGTTCGCCGTGGTAAGACATTTCGTTGTACAGTTTGTTTTACCACAATCGTTCAACGCGGCATTACATCAAGTTTCTTCTGCTGGGCGCTGCTCTGTTCGGTCATCCTGTAACGCCTGTACTGTGCTTCTCACTGCAGGTGCAGACCAACTGCACGTAAGAGTACAGAGTGGTCGAAGCCTTCTCAGTGGCTTTAATATCGTGTGCACACCTAGCTCTCATCTGACAGCTGACCAACGTCCTTCCAGGTGCGTGAGCGGAGTGTGTTCGCGGCATTGTCACTGGGGGAGTCCTGTGGCGTCCTGGTGGAAGGGGGCTGCGAACACCACTGATGAATCCAAAGCAGCCCCGACGAAACGCGAATTCATCGCGACAACACGCTCTCTCTTCAAAATATTATATTGTCCTCAGCTAATGAAGGTGGTTCTTCAACAGCGACCATGACCCTTCAATAGTAGTATATATAGCAGTATATATATATATAGCAGCATATATATATATATGTGTTAAATATATATATATATATATATATATATATTACATAGCATTACAACAGAATGCTGATAGAAGCAAGAATTTGTGCAAAACAAATGTGAAGAGAATAACTTTCTTAGAATAAGTTAGAACGAGAGGAAATTCCAAAGCATCCGTTTGGAAATTCTAAGAATTCTTAAAGAATATACAATGTTTTGATAAATATAAACTATAAAATTGAAGCTTAGGTAGATTTTATAGGTAATGTTGGTGGGAGAAATAGATTGGATCCCAGATTATAACAGCTGATAGAACATATTGTAACTGCAAAGTCTTGATAGAAGAAAAGTTGAGGTATTTTATTCGTAAAGCATTAACTTGAAAATTTAATCAAATTTCAAAATCTGGGAGAAAAGGAATCACTATTTTTTATTTTATTTGGAAAAGGGAAAGCAGAACATTTATTTCACTTCAATTCTATAAAGTAATGAAAACGAAATAGAACATTTACGCTGCAAAAGAGCTTGTTTGATGAATATGGTGAAGAAATGCTACTTAGAAATGCAAGCGAAAATTATAAAGGCTTGAAATGGGGTTCTTCTTAGGGAAAAGTAACAGAGAAAAAAGAGCTATCTATTTGAAAAAAAAAAAATTCAAAAAAAATTTTTTTTAGTAGTGTAGGGAAAGTGGTAAAAGCATAATAATATTCTAAGGATGAACTGGGATAGTTTTTAAATGAAAATAAGATATTGACAGAGAATTTTGAAAAAAAAAGTTTAATATATTAGCATTAAAATTTGGAAAAGTTTGCGACATTAATGACATAAGGTATCCTTTAGTTAATACTGTTAAAATGACCTATGCAAGCTCCTATCAAAGATGATAATAGGAAAATATAGGATCTGCAAACAAATTTTCATTAAAATATTAGAATGTTAACAATTCCGTTTTTTTTTTGTGTACATAGATTGTTGTTATAGAGCATTAATAAAAAAATCGATGAGAATAAAGTTATTTATTATAATTTAAGATTTTTTTATTACTGAAAAGAGGAAAGAAAATTATCTATCGAATATTTGACTGAGGTGAAAATTGTAGTGGATTATGAGAAAAAATACTTAATATACTAAATTTATATACTAGAAAAGTTTCAGAAGTGTGGGTGAGTTTAAGAACTAGAACTAGGATTAAGAACTAGTCTAATACTGTTTGGAGAAATAAATCAAAAACGAAGGAGCAATAAAGCATCATCTTGTGTTATAGAATTAATAAAGGAAGATTAAATATTGGCAGTAGTTGAAAAGATTGGCAAAGCACATATTTAGTTTACATTAGTTAAAAAATGAACTGTAAAGATGTATGCTCCTGTGGTGGGAAAAACAAAAGGCCCACATATAATCCACCAAGGTTGGGCAGTTCAGATCACAGATTTTTTTAATCAATGGTTGGCATGAATTGCTACATAACGTTTGAAAGTATTTTAATCATAAGAAATTTAGAAAAGAGAAAGAAAAAGAAAAATATTGTTCCAGACTTTACCAGCAGTAAAAATATTATGAGTTGAATCTGAGAAAAAAGTACTGAGAAACACTTGATTTCGGAGAAAAAGTACTGTCAAGTACTTGTATGAAAAAGAAAGTACTGCAAAATACTTGAATTAGGGAAAAAGTATTATAGTCCTTAAGTATATCAGAAAATTTAAATTTTAATAATGTCCCTAAATGTGATTGATTTGATGAATGTTTTTAAACTAGTATATGAAGTAAATCATCGTCTTATTTTGATGCTAATAATCATCAGGTCTGATTAATATGTCATATAATATAAGAGTAAGCTTAATGTCCAGAAATGAAAATGATTACGCTCCAACTTCTTAATATTTATCATAGTTTTGAAACAATAATACGCGCTTAATTAATCTGACAGATCTAAAATTCGATGACGTTAACTTTCTTTAACTCACGTAACTGAAAGAAATTGAACTGTCGCGACCGAAAACGAATTTGAGATTCGTCAAAAATATTTATCATACACGATACACAAATAAAATATTTAGATCTCCCCCAAAAAACTCTTTAGATAACTCTAAATGATACATATAACTAACTTGAACTACGTACAAACTACATGTTTGGAGTTTCCCTCTGAACATGAAAAAAAAACATTAAACCATCAAAGAGTCATCTTAATATACTTAGAGTATTTACTGTGATTACTATAAAAATTTGATTACAGTAAATAGCATGCTAAAAACAATCAATTCAAGATATCCTTCAAATAAGTTCCTCAACCGTATAGCAAAATGAACCCCAACTCATCCCTTGCGACAATTATAATAAAACCAGTTAAAAAATGTCAAAAACGACTACTCACTACATCTGAAATATATACTCATTTAATAAAGGTAAATCTGCCGGTTTAAAAAAAGTAGAAAGATAAGTAAGAAACGTGTGTTGAAATTCTGTTAGGAAGAGTGACCTATAATAATAGTAGAGTACCGAATGTGTGTTAGAAATGCAAAAGTAACGCAATCTCAATTATCGTAGATGAGTTCTTAATGAATAAATCAAATAGTTAAAAAGCGTCATGAAAATTAATAACAAGTGAAATCAGGCATTAATCAAGAAATAGACGAATAATTTAAACAATTTGATTATAAAAAATAAAATAAAATTGAAGAGACATAAGCGAAGAAAACAATATGCTAATTCAATATTAATAAAATTACTAAGAATATAACCAGTATATAAAAAAGGCAAAGTAATCTACTAAAAATACGCGCAAAAATTAAAATAAAACAACTAATATATACTAACGAGGGTACTTAGCCAAATAGGAATGGGTAGGGACACGGAACACACAGATCTTTCTTCCTTCAGAATATACCCAAATGAGATCTACTTTTTAATGTGAACATTAGGAGAAATAGAAAAGAAAGATAAAGAGAACTTTGAGAGAAAGACTAAATAAAGATCTATAGAAAAAAAAAGATATATAAACTTTATTTACAAGAGTAATTTGGTAGGCGTAAATTGTGCTTGTTAGCCTTTTTTTTATAAATTGTAAAAAATACTCCCCCTCAGAAAAAAAAATGTTGCAGAATTGCAGAGACATAAAAAAAGTATGAATATATATATAATGCCTAAGTACAAAAGAAAAATAGAGAAAGTTAGAAGACATTGGTATTTAAGGTTTGGAACGAGGCTGATCACAAATACATGAAGAGAACTTAGAAAGGCACAGAAAAAGTCACTAAGATAAGAATTATGTAGCGAAAGAGTTGTGGAACGAGAGTGCGTAAGGAATAACGTCTAGATTTTAACTATTCGCCTCTTCGAATCAGGCCAAGTGGAGCAAACCGCAGACTGGCGGTCGCATTTAACACTTTTCAGACTCCCTTCGTATTGTATATCATCTGTGTTATCGTGGTAATAGAAGTCTCTCGCAGTCGTTCCTTTTTAATCTGAAGCTCCGCCTAGGCCCAAACGCCCCTACCTCTAGAGTATTGATCGACAGAACTCTTTAGCAATCATGCATCTGTCCTCACATGGATGATACCATTAATCTTCTAGAGCTTACCTTCATCATCGTATAATCTGTCGCACATAAACTTTCACATAGATCACCTACGAATTCCATCTCAATGTTGATAGCAAGATCTCCTCTGATGTATACTTACCGAGAATACATCTTCGATCTTCTTCAATTCAATACATCAAACCCTATGTGAAGTAATATGAAGAAGCTTCGTAGTTTTTCGGAACATAACTGAATGAGAGTTAATATTTCGTTTCCTTTTGAACCATCTTACGTATGTATATTAAACAAATAATTGATTGATCTACATGTCTCGAATTGCAGAGAGATAATCCTCTGATCTATGAGAGAGAGGAGAGTATAAACAGATCGTCTGATTCGCTACTCCCGCAGTTGGTTTGATGAGTTAAATGTAAGTAAACTGAACAAAGTTAAGACCACGCAAACAAGCAAAATCTTAAAAAACACAAACTGCTTAGATCACAAAGGAAGTACCGATCGACTCGCAGAAAAATGATAATAATCTAGCGCAAACAAAACGCGAAGTAAATATATAGACCGTCTCTGTAATCACAACAGACAAGCTCAATATTTCAACATTCTTAACACAGAACACCCTCATTCATAATACAAGAAACTTGTAACCCACATATGAACGTTAAGGTAATTCCAATTCGGAGATCTCCACGCAAACACATGATAAGCTAAACAACCTCCAAAAGAATTATATAGGATCAACATCTCAAGGACAAAGATAGAGAAAAAATCCTCTACACCTCACATCAAGATTCAAATCAGAGATAGAACCAAGGTTTGGACATAACCAAACAACCAAATATCAAAACATCACTCCACGCTACGAACCACCAATATCACAAAAACTAGTAAAACGCAACAAAATTATCTTGACTAACCGAATTTATAAAAACCCATTTTGCTCCCTAAATGAACTAAAAAGAAATACGCTCCAACACTTCCTAAATTTAAAGTCTAGTAGAATGATAAAAAAATTTGAGTAAAAGAATAATATGAATGTACCGTGTTAGATATACCTAATATTAATGTTAGAAAGTATTGCTAACAAATATAGTACACAAAAACATTTTACCGACTTTCTATTGTAGATCTTTTAGAATAAGAAATTCAATGAATTATTCCGTACAATCGAAAAATGTAGTGTATTCGCCCCAAGATCGCAGCATTTCTTAAACTAAAAAAAAACAAAAAAAAGAAAAAAAAATAGAAAAATTAATTACTTCGACACTATTAACAGACTTAAAATTTTATTTATTATACTTTTATTATACTAACATTAATAAGAATAAATGTTATTATAATAAAAAACAAAAAAAATGTCTAAAATGAGCAGGTAGATTTCTTATGACATAAAAGAAAATAAATGCAGATTTGTATAGAAAATAAAGTTATAATTAAATTACCGTTAGCATATACAAACTAATTGCTTTTAATTGTATTAATTTTATTTAATTAAATAGCCTTAATCATATTTCACTTGATTAGATAATTACCTAACAGCTTTGATATGCTAGAATACCCATCCTGAGAACTTAATTAAGTTCATTCAAGTAAATCGCAAATATGGATTAAGCATTAACTTAGACTTAATGTAATAATCAAATCTAATAAAAGCTATGATGCATTTATAAAATTCATTGTATATAGTTCATATTGTAAAAATTTCATGTCATTGAATTAAATAATTATCCAGAACATGATGAAACTATCGCGCAATTTGAGGAGTGTTTTAGAAATAGACAAACTCCATAATCACGTAGGAAACTTAAAAAATTGTTAAACATTTAAAGATTATTAATTTACTTAATGCAAAGACCCTACCTCATTTACAAAGTGCAAATAACATTATCAACGAATAAAGGTCAATCATTTGCGCAGATTAACGTCTACCTCATGGCTACCGCAATCACTCCAAACTTAAAAAGACAATTACCATAGTTTAGGCCCTCGCTTGAAGTAAATCATTGAAGATACTACTAATTGAGCTGTAGAGATTCCCACTCTCAAAAGATTGAAAAGCCGCCCTGATAAAACCACTAAAGATAGTACGTTTAAAAATAAATTTGTTGCCCCCCTGCTTTAAATATAATCTAAATATTCTCCATAACTACACCCACGAGTGTGTAACTTCGAAGACCTCATTGAACAATCTAAAACGACGAAAATCCCTAAATAAGTAAACTAAAAACTAGCAATGAATCACTTTACAAGGATTGTTTAACTTCAGATAAATATCTTAAAATTTATTTGTTAAACCAACCTATAAACAAATAAAATATTAAAAAGAAATAAAGTATAATATAACTTCAACTATTTGCAATAAATATAGGTAGTTTCTTAAACCTAAATTTAATACCGTAAGTACAGTAAATTTGCAAAATATGAATAATAAGACGCACGAAAAATTAATTTAATTCAAAACAACACTCAACCCCTAACGATAACTGAACCGAATTAGAAACTAAAATATACACCGATTACAATGTTAAGCCATTCAGTAACGTTTAGAAAATATGGTCATAATGATATATCACACTCATTGTCATACGTAAAACCGAAATGTAACAATATCAACTGATTCACCCTATTCTTGTATATACCAGTATAATAACTAAAATACACAACTACTAAATGTACATCCAATAAAACCATTAATAGCAAAACAGACCATCATATGACATACTTATGACTATAAAAGCAAACGCAACGTAAATCCGATTTGAATAAATGCCACTAATGCCAATTCGAGTACCTCAGAATAAAAGATGATATGTCAACATTAATGCCGATGTCACGCGAACATTCATCCATTACAAAAGCGCGGTCATCGCATAGAAAGATCACACCTGAGCTGGTGATGTCGAGCGCGAAGGGAAATATCCGGGATGTTTTCAAATTGTACGCAGAATCAGCATATTTCAACGTTAGAAGGCAGCCATTCCCCAATCACAAACGGTATAGCCAATAATACGCAAAGAAGAAATCTCGATCTATCGCCATATTGCTAAGAAAAGTACTATAAGTGATCATATCCTATAACTACTTAAATCGCAAAGAAACGCTTTACAAACCCTCAGACATGACATAGTAATCTTTGCGAAAGAGAACAAAATCCTGACAAGAGAACGTCATCATTACCGTAATCTAAATGAGAATGAAATTGTATAAATCAAAGTAATGCCCAATAAAGACGTGTTGTTAAACTCCTAAATCAGTTTAAAAATCATCAGTAGAAAGAAATAGCGAATAACTTCATTAATCTCATCGATAATATATATTAACGTTGGAATCTTAGCTCGCAGAAGTGAGTCACGCTACATACAAATTTCCAAATTTGAAAAAAAAAAAAATCATAAAAAAAACTAACATACAAGAACACACAGCCAGACATAAGGAGATTTCGTCAATTACATAATCCCATATATCGCTTAAACCCATGTTGATAATTCATATTCTCATATATATTTATTCTTATTTCTATATGAAAGCAGTGGTGTTAGTGATTAAAGAAGTGTGAAACAAAAACCAAAGTAGCGAATGAAGAATTACCCATTCAAAGGCTCCATGGTAGATAAAACCCATAATCAAAAGATACCGCTCACAGAATACAGAGAATGAAATAACCTTTACAACCTCCATAAAATCTTAACAATCATAGTACCCAACCTCCATACACCACTACCTAACAATCTACTTCTCAAAATAATATATTCTAACAATCAACTACTATAACCTTCTACATACTAATCCCTGTCTCATTATGAAGATTAGTTAAAATGAATAATGTATTATTCACACATAAGACGCTTATTAAGGGTTGTCACTTTCTTACAGTCCTATTTAAATTATTTCTCATAAAACAGAAATGCACAATAAGTGCTATTGGTGTGTAGGTTAAATGAAAAACATAGGTCAAATAACAGAGAATCTAGAGTTTCACGAGAATCACTAGTCTCAAGAAACTCGTCGCTCTCTGCAACAGTGTAACTAACTGTCCTTTAAGAGAGCTTTCTCATACGATCACCTTCTTACCTCGTTGATCTAAAATCCCTGTGAAAGATCTAATTCAGATATCAATCTAAATGCAATCCATCTAAATCTCTCCTAAAATCATTACTCAACCTATTTGCAAGCCTAAAGTTCTAAATCCAATAAAACTGTTTATAAAGTTAAAACCTAATTTCATAATAAAAATTACAAAATTAAAACTTTTAATACAGTCTTTAAAAATTACCACAAAAGACTTTTTTCAATGCTAATGACTCCTTTTAACTCCTTTTAATATCTTTAGACTCAAAATATATGAATATCTAAAAATAATCTACAATGCACCACACAAATATACATCAACTGCATATATTTTAATAATCTAGAAATAGACACTCTTCGTATATTTTTTATGAAACATGATTTCCTTCTAATATAAATTTTAAATAGAAAATCAGCATAAATAATATAAAAAAAATGTCAACTGAAAGTTATCAACTCAATTCATCAAAGAGAAATTCATACACATAAAATGATGTCATAAAATGAATAAAAATAATGATATGGCTTTAAATTATCAAATCTTTAGAAATAAAATTGCTATTCACATAGGTGATATAATTAAAAGATTTTACAGAACCGTAGAATAATAGATATTATAAATCTTCTGTGTATTAAAAAAATTATATAAATGAAAATTTATATAAATATAAAATAACATATTATAGGTAAACTATAAAGTATTAATCCAAAATAACACTAATAATATACATATTTGACTATTTAAAAAATACATTAACATCTTCATCACCGTTTTCGTTTATTATTTCATTATTTTCAAATAAAGCAGTTACTATCTAAGCTATATTAATTTAAACTTTAAAGCTTAGGTACTAATTCTTTTAAATAATTATTTGAAATTAAAATATTATTAAAGGCTTCAGTGTACAACAGAATAAAAAATAATAGCGCACGTACTAGCAATGAGGGAAAATAAATCAGCATATAACTAAACCGAAACCTAAGAGTATAAGGATGTACGACGAATAGTAATAGTAAAGGCTAAGTTTAGATGTAAATATAAAGGGCTTGAACTATATAACTATGTGTAAACCTAGGAATTATATAACTAAGTATGGAAGTACAGAAAACGTGAGGGCTACTATATATATAAGATAAACTAAGTTATCATGGATATTTATTTATTGAGAGGAGCCGCTGATATAGAATTATAAGTAAATATATAATATAATATATATATATATATAAGTGAGAGTATAATAAAAAAGTAAAAGTTAGAAAAATAATAGAAACACAGTATAACAGTAGGACTATACAGTGAATCAACGACATGATATAAGATAAATAAATAAGAAATAATAAGCACTAAAAATAATATACTAACTAATAACTAGATGAGAATACGGATCGCGCATTAATATAACATACATACATACATTCTCCCCTTCCCACCTATAGGGAGTCCCACCACCCCGCGCAGCAACCCCCACCCGGCCCAATACCGCGTCCACAACTGCAGAATAATATAACTTACATCAAATACTATCTCACCCACTCAAAAATGCCTATTTCCCGAATATACATGGGCATACTATATCAAATATCGGACTAGTAACGCTTCTGATGGATATGTCTAAAAGATATCATAAATTTTAGCACTATCTCCCCGGTACGCGCAAGTTCTCTGACACGCATATTGTCTTCGATTACGCACACACACATAATACACACATAGTGGTATATGTAAATGATATCATTTTAATATTTGAATATGTATGAGAGATTATATAATTAACCAAATCCTATCGTATATGAGAATAAGTAGATAATGTCATTAAAGGAGATGAGCTTAAGTATTATGTAATCTTCGAGATGGAAAAGACGTAATTTGGTATGTACTATTGTATGTATTATTTCTATAAAAATTTCTCCCTACCGAATTTCAAGTAGATAGGATGAAAATTTTCGTCAGTGTAAATTCTGATAGATTTTTACGATTAAACACGAGGAATTTATATCGATGACAAGTTTTTTAATGTAGCAATATATGTTATTATTATGATAGCAAGAAACCATCGAACATATGATATATATCTTGATAATGTATATGTTGAGCTAAGATAGGAAGGAACAGGGAGGGTTTGACGCGGCGAAGAGGTTGTGCTGGAAGAAAAGAACAGGGAGGCTGTAATTCCTTTAGGTTTAAAATTAATCTCGATGTGAACGCCAGGGATGTTGGTGTGGGACTACGCCGCGTAGACCTGCGATGCATGAAAGCTCACTTGGTGTTCCTCTGGCATGTAGGAATTCTTCAAAACATGTGAATGAAGAGTAATGTGGGTCCAGCCTTTAGGAAAAATAAATAATAACAAGAGACTAGGAGGCGGAAAGAGAGGCCGGAAAAGTACAAGGAGGTGGAGTCTGAATAGTGCAAAGCGTCGTTACAGTTATTTTGAGAATAGGACGTCATGGTCTAGGCTAGGAAGAATAGGGTTTCGTGAGACAGTAGTATGATGCACACAGCGGGCTGCACACAATATAAAAAATAAAATCGCCCCCATCAATATTTTTTCATTTATCGATAATTTTTACTTGTATTATCATTATAATAAATTTAAAGAAACTTAATCACATATATAATTATAGAAAAATGTAAATAAGGTATAATCTCAACAGTGCAAAGGGATAATGCCGAGTCTTCCAGGAGAGTATATCCTATTTAGTGAACATGTGTAGCCGAGAGATTATTATTATGAAGCGCAGCAGGGCGAGACAGGAGGGGAAGCGGGCGGGCCCGAGGCAGCCCGAGGGGGAAGGGGGCGCCGCGGAGAGAGAGATAAGAGACTTTTGTAGTAGTTCCTGTAAAGTTTCAACCAGTTTCTGATGCCACAATAAATTCCTATGAGTTTGTCTCCATATAAAGACTGATTAAAAATAACAGCGATCTAATCGAAGATGCCCCTCATGGAACGCAGAATTGTACGTTTTAGATTTCGAACTTTGAATAAGAAATTCGAAGAGAGAGAGAGAGGTATCGCCTAAGGGAGGCATGAGATGGTGCCAAGTTTAAAATTCACCTTCCAAAGTCTGATATGCTCATGTGAGCAAGAATGTTATTTGATGGACTGGAAGTTTTAGAATTTTTGATTCTATCTTCGATTTTAAAATATTACTAAATTTTGAGGAGAGAGGGAAAATGTATTTTTTACGCACTCCGAATAATAGTACAGTATGACAAGATGATAGATGTAGTTCCAGAGCTGCCCATGGCACCACACGAAGATGGCACAGGAACCAACTATAAATAAAACCCTTATATGTTATGTTATTATTTTTAACACCAGTGTCCTCATACCCGACAGGCGTGGAATTTTCGTTACGGAAAGAGGCGGGAAGGAGGGAAAAACAGCCGGAAATGGAAAAAAAACCGCGGCCCCCGGCCGCGCCCCCCCCCCACCTCCCCCCCCCCCAAAGAAGGGACAAGACGGGAAAAGCCGGAAAAAGGGAGGGGCAAAGGAGGGGGGGGAAAGCGAATATAAATCGTGAGAATGAGTTAAGGTTCTAAATAATAATACGGGAGATTATAGGAAAAAGGGATCTGAATTTATGAAAAAAAGTATATGTCTATTCACATTGGCACTAGCTCGAATAACACTAGCGACATACGTGAAGTAGGCAGAGTTAATTCTGTCAGCCGCCACTAATCGAACAAAGAGTCTATTTAGGCGACGGGACAAGGGCGGGGATTTGTGAGGGCGAAATACATAGAGTGATAAAAGTATATATCATAGTCGTGCAGTTATATGTCGGAAACTGATTAAAAATCGGTCCAGGGCCTTTATTTCGGAGAATATATAGTCTGATGACTATGTGCGATTTTTGAGAGAATCGAAATGATAGAGGAATGAGAGGGAATAATCGATATATGCAGGGATGATTATTAGCACAAGTAAGTGGTATAAAAATGAACAAAAATTTGAACACTTGAGATAATATAACATTGGGATAAGTATCTGGACATATGTTGATAAATATCAAAGTCCAAGTCGATAAGTAATGGGTCCCTTATCAGAGATCGCATGCAAGAACGCTGTCGAGTACCAGCGAGGTATAGGAAATGAGAAGCATTATAAGATCCCGCGGCTGATAATTGTAGTAATGTGACTATTGGGTATAGCGAAACTTGGCAGCAAATGTCGATTGTGGGCAGGATAAGGTGTATCCATCGCGAAAAAAAGTTAAAATTAGTCTTGTGCAGAGATAACAATATTTATAATCCTATGTGAACATGGAGAGCAGGGCGCGTGAGGAATGAAAAAGAGATCGTTTATGGTAGTACGTTAATATGTGAGAATGCCTAGGAATGTAGTGTTTAAAGGTGCATTTAAGCTAACAGAGAACTAAGAGGTGCATGCCTAACACAATAGGAGAAGAAAATAGTTCATACTCGTGGAAAAGCGTAAAATTTACATCTTTATTGTCAGATTGTTAAGAGGGACGAAAGGGACACGCTTCTATGATTTGTTAAGGCCAGTAAGAGTAAGTTCCTATGCTGATATAATGCTGGGCATCGAGAGTCTTTGGTTTTCACATGCAAATTTGGACCCGTAGATACACCAGGCGAGTGCTCCGCAGATGGTAATACTGCGTTACCCTCATACAAGAGACATAACGGGAACTGTGTGCCGACTCTAAATTTGCAAAGGAAGGATAAAGGAGGGCGGGTAATGCCAAGGTAGGGGTCCCTTCCAGCAAAATTCTCCACCTAAGAAAGAGGTCCTACAAAGGAGTAAAGCACAGAAAAAGACAGTGACTAAGACCATAAATATTGAAGGCATACGCAATTAAAAGACCTGGTACCCTACCCAAAGTCCGCTCCTATTATTGGGCCATCAAGCCCATACCTGCGTATGTAATAATTGGGTTTAATCTGCGGACACCCGCAAGAAATGTCTATTAAGGAACTTCTCCTCATCCTCTAACAGTGCGACTCTATATAAGTTAACATCACAACCCGGCGGAGACAGGAGAATAAATATAATAGATATATAGAATGATAGTATATAATATAGTATAGAAGAAGATATAAATGTAATAATAGTAAAATATTTGAAGGTAGGTGTTAACGTTTTTATGTTTGTATTTTTTTTATAGAACCAAAATTTTTAATTAGAATGATGTTGCTTAAAATTTGTTCAACTTATAGAGAGAGAAAAAGTAAAATATATATATTTAGATATGAAAAATAGTAGTAGAAGTAATAGAATAATTATATAATTATAATATATATAGACGTAACGGTAGTAAGATATATATAGGAGAGAGGGAGAGAGAGAGAAATGATAGTAAATAAGATAAGAAGCAGAATAGATAGTAATATGATATATACTCATGATAAAGATAACTAACTCCTCCGCAGAATACTTCTAAAGAAAAGCTCAAAAACTTATGTACAGAATAGAATTACTATACGCAATTAAAATAAATCGAGCAAACCATTTAAAATTGATAAAAAATAAAAAGGAAGAATGATAGTAAAAAATTAATAAAATTTAATAGAAATTTAAGAGAAATAGAGACGTACACAGATAAGGATATGCACGAGTGGCCAGGAGAGAGCAACCATTAAACCGAACGAAACAAGGAGAGTATAAAGGTGAAAATGAAGAGATCAAGAGGAGATCCACAAAGATGAGCTCACTTGTGTAAGTAAGCGGTAACAAATGCAAATCAAAAAAGACTTGCAAACTAACAGTACCGCATACAGAATTAAAATCGGCACGCAGCATATTATAAACAGAGCCAGAATAGTGCTGTTACCATATACCATGGGATAGGAATGATAGCAAAAAGCGTACAATAAGAAACTAAATAAAGTTACCAAGCAAAAGAGTGTGCCAACGCAGAACCCGCCTACATCGGTCCAAAGTATATCAAATTGCAAAGATAAGCTCTATCTCAAAGTCATGCAACACGACATGATATTATCTAAAAGAACACATGTCTTCAGACGACGTCACTAGTTTGCGCGTCTCGGGTGTGTGTGCTAAAAAGCTACATTAAAAGTACCACAAAATAACACTAGGTAGTATACATAATAATATAAATATAAAGAAAGTACATAGCCAGCTAACCCAATGGCCCAAAGATAGCCATAAATACACAAGCAGAAGCAGGTTAAGTACGCTCAACAGAGTGGCATGCTAGATATAATAAGTAGTAGATAGTAAAAAACGCGACTGAAGAGTACGCGGGTCCGTAAGGACCACAAGAAAAAAGCTCAAATCTAGAGCAATGGAAACGCGGGGTCCAGTAAAAGGCATACGCAGATTATAAGAAGGACGAGAAGGAGCGGGAAAGATATGAGCGAGATAAGGAAAAGGAGGAATGAAATATAAACGAAAACGGAAATGAGTAGAGTAAAGAACAGAAAAAAAATATATATATATACGAAAGGAAGGGGGCGGCGAGTACGAGAAGGCGTACAGGATGGTGGAAGCGAGCGTGATAGTAGTGGCGGTCGGATACTAAGTAGCGATACTGCGGCGGCTAGGCAGGTCAGGGACTATATATATATACGGCGCAGCGGCTGGCGAGATTCAGGCGGCGAGGTATACGGCGCTGCATTCGGTCGGCGGTCTCGGTCGGACTGCGACGGCGGACATGTGCGAACACCGCAGGTAGCGCTACCAGGGATAGGCGCAGGTAGCAGGCGGCAGGCGCGGCGGCGCTATAGCGATTGACGGATCGAGGAGTGATAAGGGGCGGCGGCGGTATGCGGGCGGCGGTGTGCGAGCGTCCGGTACTAGATAGCAGGTCATGATAGACGTAGATACTAGGCGGGACTGAGTACGAGATATTCTGATGTACAGATACCACCAACCTCCAATGCTTTCGAGAAACACACAAAGAAAAAGAAAAAAATATAAGAGAGAAAAAAAAAAAATTACATAAATAAAACAAACCAAAATGTAAATAAGATAAAATATGAACCAGGCCCGTCGCTGGCCCAAGACCTGCGACCTCCCGCCGCGCGCCCGGCGTGCAGGGCGGGAAACGGGGTCACAAACCAGATTAAAGTAAAAAATAAGACGCAAAAATAAAAGACAAATGCACAACAGAAATCTGAAAAACAACCACAACTATATCGCACTTATCTACAGAAGCAGACCGGAAATATACATAGGAAAGACAAACACAGAGGCTTAATAGCAGCACGCCCAAAATAAAATATAGTATACAGAAACACTAGCAAAATGGAAAGAATAAGGTAAATGATAATAGGATAAAAAGATATAGAAGGTAATACAGGGAACAGGTAGTAGCGGGCCGGGGGAGGTAATATACTATAGGGATATAGATCAATGAAGGGTATAATAAATTATATATCATAACCATAAAAATGAGGGAATGTAGGGTAGTGCGGGCGGTTTAATAGGCGGTAATATACTAAAATAAAAAAATAATAAATAGAGCTATATATATATAAGCCCTACTCCTTTAAGATCAAATATAAATATTAGTAGTACATGATAGACATAAAGGAGTAGGGAGGGTATAGTTAGAGAGTCACGCGCTATGGAGAGGGGGAATATAGTAGTATGAGGGGTAGTGGCGAGAAGTATGGAGATATATACATATCACTAGACAAGTATAGATAAAGGAAAGCTAAATAAATTTAGAATAGAAGAAAGAAGAAGAGATAAGTATAAGAATATAGAAATAGTAAGATAGATAAGTAGGAGATGAATATAACTGAAGTCAAGAGTAATATAAGAAATAGTAAGAAGCTGATTGAAATGAGTAAATTTTAAATTAGATCCACTTCGCAAAAAACCGAATACTGATAAATACATCACCGCCATCAAATCCATTAATATAAACCCTAAGTCTATTAAATCCCTTGTAATTCCATCCTACCAATGCAAATACCAAAATTTAGAGCCACATTAAAAGGATATCAAAAAAAACAAAACTCACAGAAACCTTCGACAGAAAAGACCTTATAATCAGAAAAACATAAAAAGAAATACGATAAATAAAGCTTGACTTCTAGTAAAATAAGAATATATAAATCTAACAAATAGTATTAATCAACTAATAAAATTATATTACAGCATAAATTACAATATAATTATCATCAACTTAAACAATTACATATAGATGACAAAAGATTATATATATATGACATGAAAATATATACATAAAGAGTATACTAAATAAAATGAATATAAAAAATCATACAATAAAAAATGATAATAAATATACAATGCTCAAATAATCAATTAATCAATTATTTAATCCAAATAACTATCTCATCATTATCATAAAAAAATCATTTCTTCACGTATAATAATGTTAGCAAAAGATATTAACTAAAATTAATATGATATATATAATGAGTATGATATATATATATATTGATAATTCTATAGTTGATGGTAGTATTAATATATATATTATTATATATATAAGATAGATTTTATAGCTTATTCAGTATCATATATATGGAATAAGTATATGTTGTAAGAAGTAAATAGACTTATAGTGAAGAAATGTAAAATAACTTAAACTGAAAAAACCAAAATAAGTCGAAAAAATACCTACCGTGACATTGAACCCGTAATTATATTATTTCGCGCGGTTGTTTTGAGAGTACAAGATATAATAAAAAACACAAAAATTCAGCCAAATAAACAGTATATATGAAGGGATAAGACAACAGTATAATTTAAAAGTAATAGAGTCACAGACAGAAGTATTTATCATATAATAATAACAGAGTATTTGGCAAGAAAAAATATATATGATAATAGAAGAAGTAATACGTAAGTATAATATATATGAATAAGTAATTATATAGATATAGAATAGAAAAATATAATAGAGAATATAATAATAGAACAACGAGAGAATATGATAATATATAATATAGAAAGCTAAGAGGAGAGAGATAGATAGAATGAATAGAAGAGGAAATGGAGAATATAGGGGATCAGATAGAATAGTAGAAGATAGTAGAAATAGATATAGATAGAAGAGCAGATAGGATACTGAGATATCGGCCTTGTAACAAAAGATAGCGGGAACAGACTCGTAGCGGCATATAACGTATAGGGAGCATGAGAAGAGTATAATAAACCACGAAATAACATATGTCTAGACATCAGGTCAATGTTCCGCCATAAAAATAAAACGTTTCGTTGAATTATTTTAACTTCTTTTATTGTAATCAACTATAAAATTTATTTCAACTTACAAATATTCCACTGAATCCTTACCCTCGCTCCTTATGTTCAGATCTCCCGGTGTTCCTCGCACCGTTAAAAAAACGAGAAATTCGCCACCAACGCCTCCCAAAACACTATCAATCCTTACCGTCGCTCGTCGTTCCACACCGTGTATGGTGGTGGCGTTTTGCAGGAAATCTACTAAAAATTCGGAACAATCTATATACTTGTACCCAAATTACTTGAATCGCGCAGTATCATGCAGTGAATATATGCAATAGAGTACAGAATATATGCAGATTGTAAGGAGTCATAAAACTTAAATTACTAAAAGATATAAGAGTGTTTTAATACGAAGAAACAATGAGATACCACATATCATATAAAGTTTCAAATAATACCCATTGATCCAAAAACATAGTATGAATTAAAAGTAGCGCATGTGGAAATAACATAAAAGAAGAAATAAATTCTACTATAGTCGTAAATTCAAAGATTTCACATAGCGCCCCCCCTAAATGCAACCAGATATTCTTACTTAAAAACTGCAAACCCTTTCCTCTAACATCAGAACACGCATGTGGCACGGAAATTTATTAAAACCTTCACTACTTTCGGAAAAAGATTATCTCGAAGTCACGAATAACTCTTGGTTTGGCTTGTACTAATTTACTATAATACAGTCATACTTTAAACGTTTCAAGTTATGAAAACCTTAAAGCATATAAATCCTTCCCACTCAATCTAGTGTGTGGTATTAACCCGAAGCGCCCGCTCAGGAATCCAGATCGCTTCACCGAAACTCAATTTAATTAAAATTATGCTGATGCTAGTCTGAGAGAAATATCAAAATTATCCCACACTATGCCCGCAGCCCAAAAGCATCTATCGTTCTATATGACCCTCAAACGCAATTCTGTCTACCTTCCCCCTACCCATCCACCTAACCGCAACCAATTTTACGCAAGAAAATTCGATTTATCTCCTTACTTCTCTCTCGTGCGCAGAAAGAGAGGGTTGCAGTCATGCTGTCTCGGGTACAATATAGGGAGGGGGTAGAGTAGGGGTAGACGACAGAGCACTTATATAAGGAAGCGGAAGTATATAATATATATAAATTAAACGACGCTATCTGAGGCGAGGGGATAAAAAAAGAAAAGGAAAAATATAGTAAACAGGGACGGGAGCGGTATACAGGCACTAGAGGCGCCGAAGAAAAAGAACGTAATAGATAGAGTGAGAAATGAGCTAGTAAATAATAGAAGAGGAAAGGAGGAACAAATGATAAAATACAAATCAAGAACAATATTTTTACAAATTATATACTAATTAATATAAATATATATATATATAATATAGTATGAGTACCCTAATGAAAACCCATATAAGGATAAATAAATATAGACATAGAATAACGAAAAAAAGAGGTAAAATAAAGAGGTAGAGAATAACGCAATAAAAGAGTCGCATGCGTATATTAGAAGAAGGAATAGGGATATAGGGTAAATACATATAAAACGGGAAAGCCAGAAATAAATTGAAGGCACAAACTCGAACCGCGCACAACACAACGCACGAGAATAAAAAAGAGTCGGATGATGATCGTACACCTTTCCACTTACAAAAACGCACCTACTCAGATAGTGTCGAACAAGAAGATTAAGACTATGTTACAAAAGAAGAAGAGAAAATATAGATAGACCAAGTAGATTAATTAATAGTAGAGGTAACCAGAACGAGATCATATTAGCAAATTTCTTTCTAATAAATACAATTACTGATTAATAACTTAAATAATTAAAAATCTTCATTTTTCATTAAGCTGGTTTGGAATTTACGTTCAGTTCATTATGCAATTAAAGTTAAATTGAATAGAATCAATTTCTTGTAAGATGAGAGAGAGACTGAACAGATAAGTTAATAAAAGAATAAAAATTTCACGTCACAAAAATTACAATGAGTACCAAAAGTTTTCAAAATAATGGTAAATAGATTATACAAAAGTAAACAATGATTTTTTTAAACATCCTAAAAAGAAAAAGAAGAAAGAATGAGTAAGCGAAAATCAACATGAACAAAAAAACTTATAGAGTCCATACAACAACAATATAAATTTATTAAATAATAATCAACAATAGTATCTACAAACATTACATTATGAGATGATCTATAATAAGGATCAATCAATCTAATAAAGGATTTGTATAAAAAGGATCAGAGAGGAAGTAAAAAATAATATCAAATAAGAACAAGCACAGTCTTCGTCTATATTAATTTTTAAAATTAAATTTACAACCATTTCGTTTCATTTGAAGATTACAGCAAGAATAACATACTCGCACCAATGTGCATATACTGACAACGAACTTAAAAAAGAACTGAAACGCATTGTATGGAGAAACGTGAAGATCAAGATTTTATTTCTTATTATGTATTTCTTGATTACAAATTTACAAAAGTGTTCTAAATTAATTAGATATTAATTAAAAATAAAAATGAAAATTATGATTAAAATTTTATACAAATGACGTAAAATATTAAAAATTTGTGAGAATGAATAGATAAGATATAATTATAAAGATAAAATGGTATAATTTGAAATTTGAAAGTTCGAAAAAAGAAATGAAAACAACTGAACTCGATAAAAATTTTGTATAGAAAGAAAAAAAAAACTTCCTTAAGATAACTTTTAAAATAGATTTCAAATGAATTTGATTTAAATGCATGTATCTGTATAATGAATTATATAATTATAAAATGATAATTATTTAATTAAAGCGTAATGATAACTTAAAATATTACTATGATGATTAAACTTCTTTACACTTATTGTATCATAAATTAGTATAAAGATATTGTAAAATTTCTATAATTTGAAATTGTTATGTATAAAGTAATTAGACCGGGTTCGAAACTTATTTTCAAAAAAGAAAGAAGTATAGCATAATACCTCCTTGTTTTACTTTATTGTTATAAATTAATTATACGATTTATAAAGATAAAATAAATATAGTTATTTAAAGATCAATGAAAAGTAAAAAATTAAAGATAAAGATATATTTCCCAGATATATGAAAGAATAGGATTTCAATAGGTTATAAGAAGTAAGAAAAAGATAATAATGTAAACTTAAGAAAATAGGACTATTCTAGATAAAAAGAATGAAATTTGAAAAATGATAGATTAAGTAAAAGAAAAGAATTAAAAAGAAGATCTATAGATTACTGAAGAAAATAATTTGAAAATAAAGATTAAAGAATAAAAAAATTAAAAATAATTGCATGAATGAAAAAAAAAAAAGATAAGAAACGAATTAGAGACAAAAGAAAATGAAAAGAGAAGAGACGGAGAAGTAAGATACAGAATTACAAGATCAGTAATTAAAAGACAAAAAACAAAAGAAAAAAAATACAAAGAAGAATTAAATGAACGAGGCAGATATAGAATTAAGCACTAATAATAATCATTAGATGCTATATGATTGAAGTAGTAAAAGACAAAGAAGTAGCAAAGATGCCACACTAAATGATGGTGGGAATAAAGCAAAAGCAATAAAAAATAGAAGAAAGAAAAATAAATCATAAAATAGAAAAATATTTTTAAAAAGGAGTAAATTACTGTTATTAATCGAAAAATTAACCCTATAAAAGTTAAAAATAGATTCCTATTAAACTAAAATCAATAAGAACAAAAAATAACAACCTCTTGCACTAAGATACCAAGAATAAAAAGAAAAATTAAAAAATAAATATGATAATTTAATAATAATCAGCAACCTAAGAAAAAAATTAAAAATAAAGTATACGAATTTCTATAATCAATTGAAATAATAACATACGCGTACCCTTCACAGTTAAAAATATGTAATTTTTATGAGTTACATTTATAATCAATAAGTAAAAACTAAGACCAAAAAGAGAAATAGTATGATAAAAATAGATAAAAAATATGATATGAGATAGTAATAAAAATTGTAAACAGAGAGAGTAATACATATAAGACTACAATTGGAATATCGTATAACTGTATTCTTCGAGAAAAGACACAATTTAATAGATCGCTAGACTCAATAGATAGAAAGCCTATTATTCTTTGCTCTCAGATTTAGAAAACTATTGAGGTAATCTTCTCGATTCAAGCATCTAATAGACAACGCATTGTCGAAACTTCGACATATTAC
The DNA here is from genome assembly GCA_015478945.1 of Trachelipus rathkii. Taxonomy (NCBI): domain Eukaryota; kingdom Metazoa; phylum Arthropoda; class Malacostraca; order Isopoda; family Trachelipodidae; genus Trachelipus; species Trachelipus rathkii. Next base: position 2,857 of record JABUQX010097221.1, on the reverse strand, counting down.
GACTGAACATTCCTTCGAAGTAATCTCGCATGTATAATGTACCGTTAAATTATGCATTAATTTGATAGATGATGTATACACGATATTGTAAGATCTCGCACGCACAAAGATTTCAATGAAACATAGCTAAATCTGGTAAATTACATTTCTTCCATTGACAAAATCTCTAATCTTCTTATATACGAATATAAATAAGTAAAAGATTTAATTAATTATAAAAATTAATGTAATTCACATAATTTTATATATTTAACTAATAATACGAAATATCAATTTATTATCAAAAAGAAAAAATCAATGAAATTATAAATTAAATAAATAAATTCAGGAAGTTTCATATAGATATCGATTAATCAAAAATTCCATTTAGTATATTCTTAATATTAAATAATACGTAATCATTCAAAAATAACTTTTTCTATAAGATACACCACATCACTATTTTTTTTTGCATTTATATTCTATCCTAATAATACTTGCAAAAAACTAATTACAAATATCTAATAAGTTATAATAAAAACTATGAAAGTGAGACATAATTAATAACAGAGTACCAGATAAACTAGATTTCTTTTGGAAAGCAACTGTTTAATCAGTAAAGATGTATGAAGTTGAAATTAATATGAAATTATGAAAATTGAGCATTCAAATCTTACATTATCATTACCCATTCTCAAATTCATTTTTCCCACCCCAACAAATAACTTTTTCCCACAAACATTGCCTTTAAGAAAATTTAAGTAACCCAATTCTTAAACTAAAACCGACATTTTAATTTGTTGATTGATTTTGTTTTTTCCCCAAAAATCCTTTTCAATAAATTAATAAATTTTTACACTCTATTATTTTATACAATTTCTTTTAATTACCAAAATTTTTATTATATTTTAGCTTTCACCTATCACAAATATACTTTCTCATACTAAAAAAACCATATTATATTTCTAAAATTAATATATTTCCAAATCAATTTTAAAATAAAGAAATTTAATATATTTCTAATCAAGGAACTACAACTTTGATTAATATTTAATAGATCATATTGATAGAGTAAAAAATTCTACTATTTATAACGGTTCTCTGTAATGCTAAGAATTTCAAATAAAATCCCTTTTTAAAGCATTTCTGACCCGATATAACAATGAATCTATCAGGATATGTACTTACTAATAAAACTAACACAAACACTTTTCATAGCCTTTTATTAACATCGTACTTAACATCTAACTATTTAACCACAAATTTTAAAGTTTTTTTCTGTTTTTTACGAATCAATTTTCTTCTTAATAAAGATCCGAAGTTATGCAAATCTTTTTCTGAAGAGATATACGATTCCACTGTCGTACCGCTATACATCTTATGCAATCGAGGACAAAATTATTATTGATTGAGAGAAAGTTACATAACAATTCATTAATCTTTCTTTAGTATCTCTCTAATAATAATTCTGTATCTAGTTACACAATTTATACTACCAAATATTTATATTTCCAGCATATTTCACATCTTTGTGAAAAATTCATTAAATCATATCTTATCTTAAGTACTCCACTTCCTCAAATCTATCACGTAATAAATAAAATCTCTTAATTTTCCAATTTCCTAAATATATCATCCAACATATAAAATAATTGTTAAATTAAAAAAAAAAAATAAAAAAAATTTAAACTTCTTCTCATAAACATAACATCATCTATAATGTTATTTATATTTTTAAAAATAAAAATATTTAATTTTCACAACATTTCTAATATTAAATCGTTTCAAAGTTTAATAAGTTCTTTAAACCTATTTCATAATTTCTTAATTTCTAAAATTTATAAGAATCATTCACACAAAAAAACTATTTATAATATCTTCCAACTAATTTAAATCTGTTATTTAATGCTTCATAAAGTTTATAATCAATAAACATAACACTACATAATAATAATACGTACAGTAAAATTGGTATTTGTGCTTTACCATTGATTTGACTTGTGGTATTTCCTTCATTATGCACTCATATCTAAAATTTTCTTTACAACTAAAATTACTAACTAAATCATATGTTTGGCCAAATACTTTTCTAAACCTAAATTTAAAGACATATTTTAATTCTATTTTTTCTTGGCTATATCCTTTTTAAAATCTTCACTTAATTAAAGTTCTTAACTACTATCTTATTGAAAATAATGATCAATTCCTCTCAAACCTTTAAATTCCTAATATTCCAATTCTAGAATAATTTCTCCTTCACAAAGAATCTACGTAATATTCGTATTTCTCAACAAATTATTAAATCTTCTCTTCTTTTTCCAAATATCACAACTACTAAGTACTTTTAACTACATAAAAAATCTAATTTCTCTCATTCCAGACTACCCATACTCATTTTTACCCTAGAGCCTACTGCTCATCAACTTCAATAATCCCAATTCAAAAAAATTTCATACTATGGATTTAAATCCAGCAACTGAAAAATTCATACTGTGTATTCCAAAAGTAATAGCATTGAATTTAACAAAATTTAAAATTATCAATTTCTAAACTTTGTCACATACTATAATTCAATCCGTTCCTTAATCCTACTCTTCCAAATTCCTTTTAATTCCATTCAATTTGCATTGATAATTTTAGTACAACTTTTTCTAATTGATATCTCTAAAAAAATAAAAAATATTTACTTATTAACCATCATTCGAAATCTAACCTATCTTCTGTCTCAGTACAAACCCTAATAGGTTAAACAAATAAATTGAGTTATTTGCCGTCTTGTTCCTATAAACAGTATAGAAATAAAAGAATATGGCTATGAGAATGTAATTAGAGAGAGAGAAAGATGGGAGGAATAAAAAGAAATAAGAAGTACCCTATG
>JABUQX010097220.1:5000-18608 GCA_015478945.1 Trachelipus rathkii | reverse complement strand
GATTTAACAGTTTTTAATATGGTAAATATATTTTCCTTTAAGCTTTGACGGCTTAATTTACATGATAAATTGATCTTTCAAGTTTAAACATTTATTTTTTTAATTTCTTTTTAACATATTTTGTTATACTAACATTTCCTTACATTATTAATATATTAAATTTAATGTTTAAATATCATTTTCCATTAAACTATCACTTTAATAATCTATTTATTCCATTGTATTAATATTAAACATTGCATAGATTTTTAATTTCTTTTCGTATATATTTTTTTTTCACAGACTAAACACCACCGCTCACGGGGAGTAGAGCCCTAATCAAGGAAGGGGTGGACTCCATAACGTCCGAACAGGACGTAAGCCAAGCCCAAGATGAGAACAGCTCAGATTTCTCCCACCCGCCAGTTCACGAACCTGGGACCCTCGTTGTTTGGCGAGGTGCCTCTACTAACTGGAGTTACCGGGGGGCTGTTTTTCTTAAACCTAGAAAATTTTAACTTTTAATATCTAATAAATAAACTATATTTCTCTTTCTCAAACGGAACACACTCATTTTATTTCGTTTCCTTTTGCAAATGTAAGAAATGTATAGTTAATTACCATTTCTTTTAAGCTGTGATTCTTAGTATTTGATGTATATTTTCTTTGAAACTGTAACATTATATTTCAATTATTTTCTTTTAAACTATAACTTTAACTAATTTTACAGCATTTTCTAAATCTTTAGTATACACCTAACATAATCAGGAAATGTACCCACAAAAAAAAAAAAATAAATAAATAAATAAACATGTTCGCTTTAAAAAATTCTATTGTATCATTTAAATACTATCATACAAGTAGGTTTCTGTTGTAGGTTCTCAAATTATTTGACTTTAAATTCATTTTTTAAGATGAAATATTTATTTCGATTTCGTTAAAAACAACAGTTTTAATAATGTTTATTTTTACATTTTACAAGTAACTGTTTAACTTTAAATGTTTTAAACTTTAAAATTTTATTAAAATTTACTTCATTGTTAAAAATATTTTTAGGTAATTAAATTTTTTGGTAAATTTTTATTAAAAGTTAGTTTTTTTTACTCTAAAGCAGTAAAGAAATAAAGCACTAACACAAACCACCCATCCGACTCCTCCCACCCCTCCAACACTCCATGATTTACTATAATTTACACAGGGTTTAACTATATTACACTCATATGTTGCTTATATATAGCTTTTAATATAGTAATATCTAAACTTAAACGTAATAAAATTCACATAACCTTGATCTATCTAAGCCTATTTTAAAAACCTACGAAATAAAACCTAAAAACATTACCTATCAATGGTAACTAAGCATATATTTACCAAATATTTAACCTTACCCTACCTTACTTTATTCTAAATATAGATACATAATCAGATGTACATATAAATTATAACATATAAATATAAGAAACATCTACCACCTGACATATTATCATAGACAGTAAAATCATCATAACATATTGAACTAGGATAAGACGCCCAGGCTATACAAAAGTTAATGATAACTTATCAATACTGCGATCATAGAAAAAAAACAATAAACTACATTACTTTATGATTAACCTATCCTTAATAAATTACGGCAATAAATGCTAAAACATTAACAAAGTCCTCTACCAATCAATGGTAACTAAAAACTATCCACAACAAAATTTAACCTAACCCTATTTTTCCATCACTTCAATAGTTCGTTAAAAATAGTAACTCTAAAAAATCGACGCAACATCAAAAAAAAATCCTTACCTATCAATGGTAACTAACTTAACATTACCCAAACAAATATCTAAAACTAAACTTTTTTTCCATCATATCAATAGTTGTTAATGTAGTAATATCTAACAAAACTTAACAAAATTTTAACATAGCCTAATAGATCATAACCTACTGAAGTACGAGCACTACGGTACATATTTAAATCCAAGTTTTTAAGCCTTCATTCACTTAATGCTAACCTAACATTACTTGACCTAATCTAAGGAACATAACGTAACATAGATATCCTAACGTACCTTAAGCACAAAAAAATAAAATCATGGACAAGGTGGCTTCATTTTCATCAATATAATATAAACATAACAATTCCCTAACCTAACCTAACAACGTGAATCTAAACATAACCGTATTCATACTCTAACACTACAAAACACTCATGAATAAATGTCAAAACAGATAATGCTAACATAAATACATTTCAGAAAAAAACAAACTGGTTAATAATAAACAATATACTTCAAACGTAAAAAAAAACTTAACTTAAACATGTATACGCTTAAAATCGTCAAACCTACCCCGAAACTGAACGATTACCAACAATCTAGACATGCTAAAGTATTATAGATACTAACATTAACAAACTGTCCTACCTTTTAACGACACAAGCATTTTATACTATGAATAAATGCTCACATTAAAAAAGTTTTCAAACTAATCTAACCCTACTTTTTCTATCCCAACAACATTAAACAGCTAGCATTAGAATATTTATCAAACTTAACATTTTCGAATAAAAAGTGTTATAGACTAATAGATGTAACTTACTGAATTACGAATAAATTTTAACATGAGCAAAGTTCCGACCTATTGTTGGTACTTGAAAATTTTTAAACCATTTTTTAAACCTCTAGTATTTCATTACTTGCTTTTTCATTATCTAACATAATAAATTGAGTAAATAATAATAAGTTAGGTTAATAAATATAAGGCAAACATTAACAAAGTGTCCAACCTATCAAAGACATTAACACTTTGAAATATGGATAAGTTCTCAACCAAACCTATTATTATTTAAAATAAACGTTAACCTTACCTTCACTTTTCTCAATATCATTAGAACGCTGAACGTAGTAATATTCTGCAAAACCTTAAACGATTCCCTTAACAAAACTGGTTATAGCCAGTACAGGATCAAATCTACTGACACTACGAAAAATAAATGTTTCGTATTACTGAAGTCTTAGTGCTATCATATTACATTGACGTTATTTCTACGAAGTTCTTCGCTCATTCAACATATTAACTTAAATTTAGCTTTCTCTTTAAGGTGAAACATAATATTTCTTCCAGACTGATAACTTTAATAAATTGTTATATTTTTATCTTTTGAACATTAACTAATTTTTTCCCAATGTTGCTAAATTTTTAAATTATAATTTGGATAATCCCCGTTCGTTCTTTATAGAAAAGTTTTAATAAATTTTCCCATTTTTAGATGTTTTTTTAATTAATCTTTCTTTTAATAACATTATTCTTACTATTATTATTAATTATTAATTTTATTATTAGTCATTATTATTATTATTGATTATTATATTATTATATTATTCACCATATATTATTATGATTATTCATTATTACTTATTATTATTATTATTATTATTATTATTATTTTGGCACTTTATTAAACTTTATCCAGCTCATCTACATACATATGAGGATTGAAAAATAAAAATTTATACCATGTTTTAACTTATCTCATGTATTAGTGTTCCTGGCATAAAAGTCAGAATTCATCATGACCCTTCTATGACATGTTCATATGAGCCTTATGAATAAAAGCATTGGCGCTTAAGAATGGTTTTTGACGAAAGGGCGTCATCGAATATTTAATTAGCCAATTTTTGTTACATCCTCGTGATCCTCATTCGAAGCCTTTAACCGAATGCATAATTAGTAGCTTTTATTGATTTTTTTAATAACAATGTCTGAAATGTGTCTTTATTAATAAACTACACTTCCCAAACACTTTAACATCTTTACATAAATATGAAGAGTTTATGACATCTGAGATAACATTGCATCTACAATATAGCGCAAAATTTTTTTCGCATTTCCAATTGAAGATATATAAAACATGGTTATTAATAACTTTTCAATATCTTGTATAAATACCATTTGAATTGTGGTTAATTTGAAATTTTAAATAAAAATTCTTGATGATAAGCAAAGAAAACTTACATATCTCGAAGGCACCTTTACAGGCTTTATATTAATTGAAAAGTATTAAAAAAAATTTGTATCCTTAACATTTCCACCACAGATGTAATACACATACACTCTATGTCAGCTTTTAGGAACGGAACACTTATCATTCTAAATCACGCATGGTTTAGAAGTAAGCGTTTACTTGAAAGATGAAAAGATATAGGAATACCGGTTGCACGTATTCACATTACTAAGTCCTGGAAACCGCTTCGAAAAATGCTGGACAACAATATATTGTCTCTCTTTAGTTTTCCATAGAATGAAAGCTTTTATAACCTCAAATAATATTTAATCTTTCCTTCGAAGACTTTTTTTAATTTTTTTTTTAAATAACTTGTTTATTAACTCTAAAGCTTTATTATTATTATTATTATTATTATTATTATTATTATTATTATTATTATTATTATTATTATTATTATTATTATTATTATTATTATTATTATTATTATTATTATTATTATTATTATTATTATTATTATTATTATAAGGTTATTTATTTTATTAATCAAATTTCATTGTTTATTATCTTTGTAAATTTAGTATTTTGAGCAATGTATACTCATCTCTTTATTTTTACCTATTACAGCTCCTCCTACGAGACTTATTATTCGCAATGAAGCTGGGATGGAGGTAAATGGGGTGATCGGACCCTATCCTTTGGGAGGCATTCTTCGTCTCACATGCCAAGCAGATGGTGGTAAGAACAGTAATATTTTATTAAACTTTAGAAGCACATTAATTTTAAACTAGGAAACCAACATTATCTACACAAATTTTTTTTTATATCAAAATCCATATTTCTATCACTCATTGACCCAATCATGAATTATTATTTCGCAAATTAATTTAGTTTGACCTGGTATTATTCCTTAAAAACCTTATGTAAATTGCCAATGATAATTTTTAAATTAGATTTTAATCTTTAACGAAATTTCTGAATTTAATATTAATTAAAAACTGAAATTGGAAGGAACTACTTCATATCGAGTGGAAAATATTGATACGAGGTCGAATAATTAAATTTTAATCAAATTGCTTCATATAAATATATTTACATCCCGCATATGATATACTTTACATCGAAACGCAATGCTATGAAATTGTTTGTGTCAAAGTCTGAATTGTTTAAAATAGTTACCCATAAGACATTTTATTTTTCCTTTTTAATATTTTACAATAATTTAATATTACATAAGAGGAAAAGGTATAAGTAAAAAATTATATTATACTGTCATATTAATATTTTTTTCAACTTCCGCCCTTACATTAAACGTTATTTTTCATCTTACTATGTAAATTAACACCTAGCAAAAGTGCTATCTTGTATAGTGTCGCGCACAATATTGTGTAATAAACCAGCCGTTTATACATATATATATATATATATATATATATATATATATATATAATATATATATATATACTATATATATATATATATATTATATATATATACTATATATATATATATATATATATATATATATTAAATATACAGTATATCATATAATATATATAATAATATAATATATAATATATACTATATATATATATATATATATATATATATATATATTATATATATATATATATATACTATATATATATATATATATATATATATATTATATATATAGTATATATATTGAAAAATTTTTACATTTTCTAATGGAATTGAAATTTAACATATAATGGGTTTACTTTGGCGTTATACAGTATGTTGGCAAAAATTTGAGAAGATTCTTTGAAATTGCTAAAAATTATATCATCTGTGTTCAATCACCGCTGATAGCTGTTAGATTCTTTCACTCCTCGAGAGGGACAACGGCGCGTTGATGAAAAAATTTTATCGTCAACTTGATATAATTTTTTTTCTGCTGTATATAAAAAGAGAAATATTGCTTTTTTAGCAGCATTCGCTTTAAAGGGAAATGAAAGAAATTTATTATGTATTATTTATTATTATATATTATTATTATTATTATTATTATTATTATTATTATTATATTATTATTATATTATTATTATTATTATTATTCATTCATTATTACTTACCTACTTACTTACTTACCCAAGCTCACCCCCGACACCCTTACTTACATCACCCGATATTCCCCCGAGATCTGGTAATCGTTCGAAAATCAAACAAGCTATTCTAAGAAAAACATTAGTTGAAAAAAATCAAACACCGCAAAAAGAAATACCCAGAAGTGAACGGAAGCAAAAACGGAAACAAAGCGGAGACTCTGAAAATGAAGAACAGCGGGGTCATCAACTCCAGAAAACACCCGACGAATCGAGTGAATCAATTTCCTGCCACCCCTCTCTCTCTTACTACGATAATGTGGTCATGCAAAATATTGGGGAAGATAATAGAGGTAAACGATTAACGACGAGTATTTTTGTCTTTATTTTCACCGATATATATATATATATATATATATAATATATATATAATATATATATATATATTATATATATATAATATATATATTATTATATATATATTATATATATATAATATATATATAATTATATATATAGTATAATTTTTGTTAATTATTATTATTATTTTTCTATGAATTTTTTTTAGATTTTCGCACTTGAGATAAAACGGATTTTTTAAAATTAATCTTGGAATAAAAATTAATAAGATACAATAAATAATAATAAATAAATTAAATAATATATATATATATAATATATATATATATATATATATATATATACTAATATATATTATATATATATATATATATATATAATATATATACTATATATATATATAATATATATATATATATATTATATATATATTGAGTTTCCTTTGTTTAGACCTATGACGACAAAAAGACGATTCACTATTGAAAGAAATACCGCAACTACCTTCAACCTCTACTCCACACCCCCATGTTTCTTCTTCTGCGAGCGGAATACACGATTTTTATCATCATGTGCACTTTCTCGAATCCGGTGGCGATGACGACGACGATGACGATGACGATGACGATGACGAACAAGAAATGAATACAGAATTAAGAGGTAAAATAAATATTTCCGTAAAATATTTTATATAAAAACATTATATGATTTTTTTTAATATTCACTAATGGATTTATTACTTTTTATAGAGAATAGTGAACAACCCATCAGTTCCAAAAAAAAAATGAGGATGAACGTTGAGGAGATGAATGATTTCGTTCTTATTGAAGCGGACTCTCAGACCAAAGCTTTGATGGATTTGAGAAACAAAGAACCACTGGAAAAGAAGAAACTATTCAGCAATGGAGAGAGGAACCTTTTCTTCATGATTTTTAAGAACGAGATCGAAAGGAAAAATGACAAAATCTCAGCGGGGTGTGTAAGGAAACACATAACCCCAAGTACTATAAAATTTTATTCACATGTACTAGGATTTGATAATGGAGTCGTGATCAATAGAATAAAAAGCACCATAAAATCGCACATCAAATCTCTAATTACGGAAATGAGAAAAAAATTAAAAAAACAATTGAAGCCGACTCGCAAGAAATAGTTTCTCGTCGGAAGAAGGGATGTTCGCGACCAAATTATGTAATTTTTATTAATCTTTTTAATTATAAATAAAATTTTATTTTAAATTTACATTTCTATTTTTATAATAAAAAACATTCAATGAAGCTTTTTTAATTTCCTGTTTCAACCTACTTTTTTTAAAACAAATAGGGATATGCTATAGCTAAATAGTAACGAGTGTTCTTTATGCGAGGTTTCTGCTGGCCAATGGACGTCCTAGTTACAATTGGCAGATATGATTAGGGATAAAACGACACTGAGTTAAGCAAACGTTCTGAAAAATTAAGTTACTATATAAAACGTAATTCAGATAAGAATAGGTAAAGCTGCTTTAATACGAAAATAAATTAGTTACATTAGCTTATGAAACTTATTTCACGTTAAATTTTTGTACTCTCAAAGGGAATATATTTATTGACGTCATATATGAGTGTGGGGGTGTTTGTACGTTTGTGGAAATTTTTTGCCAAATTATTAATTAAGAATATTATTTTTTTTAATATTTGAATTCAAATATCAATACGTCACCACGCTCTATAAAAAGGTTGCCTCGATCGAGTTTATCAATCACTCTACAATGGATCTTTCTAGTGTTAATAAAGGGTATAAGAATTTATTTAGATCGTCGAGGTAATAATGAAGACTCGGATGCGCTTTCAAAACATCAAATTATATGATAAAATTGGATAATTAATAAGTAAGAAAGTATTATTATATTATAAACCCCCCATCATTTAACAATATAATTACAAACTACTGAGATAAGCCGTGTTAAGTTATAAAAAATAACTATCACCGATAGTTAATACATTTTTATCTAACCATACTAAACCATATGGTAGCTAATTTACCTCATTTTTCTTAAGTTTTTGAGGTGTATAATAAAGGTTTATATTCATAAAGCTAAACGTAAAAGACTCAGGTATGTCACTTTTTTTGATACTATATAAATTATTATGAAAAATAATATAGAATAGAGTGAAATTTATAAATATACATAATAATTTTCCATCGACATGTGATACCTTTATCGATAATATGTAGGCATAATGGAACTCACGTCTCTCTAATTCTATACATGACACAGATAAACTACGTCGTAATATCTATTATACCCCATTCGTACTTGGTGGAAGATATGAATTAAATATATCCTAAGCCGCTCATCACATAGTACTTATCTGAGAATAGGATATTATAGTCGTCATTATCATAGTTCTATATAAACCCATCGATCCTAGACTCTCATGGAGCATGACACGAGATCCCAATTACCTTTTCATCATCAACTTAATTAAAAAAAAGGAATCGACAAGAATATTGGGTGGGAAAATAAAACCTACGATTGATATAATTTTATACCTACTTGACTCTCCACTCGAGCACATTCGACTTATATTACATATACCTTATGAACTAATAAAGAAGGTAGAAACGAAAATAGAAAGAGTGCTTCGAGTGAAGCTTTTTTAGCTCTCGTTCTAACCTCCATATTATCGATATTTTTTTTCGATGATTTAATAAATGAATAGCTATATGAGGACTAGCCTTGCCTCCTAAAACATATAATTGAAATAGTAAAGAATTTGTAAAGAGGCGTATTAATTAAATAAACTCATACGCTAGTTAGGGCTAATAAGGCCACGATCGATCTCTAAGACTCTACTAATATCACGTCAGCATTTCATATAATATAAATGTTCACCTTATTACCATATAAGAAAATAGTAATAAGTTATAATAAGAATTTTGCTATGACACCAAGTTTACTCCGATGATAATATTCGGATAACATTCCGTAAAGTCTAAAAGCCTATAATAAATAGAATATAGCAATAGTATATATATATATATAACTATAATATATATATTATATATAGATATATTATATATTATATATATAAAATATAATATATATATATATATATATATATAATATATATAATATATATATTATATATAAATTAAATATAGAAAATATATAATATTATATAATATATATATAATATATAATATAATATAATATATATAAATATAAATATAATATACTACCTAAATACATATATATATTTATATAATATAATATTAATATTAATAAGCTGGTAGGAGAAAATGAGTATATACATATATATATATATAATGATAAAAAAAAATTATATAATAAATTAATATATATAATATATATATATTTATAATAATGAATTATATAATATAATAAATATAATTAATATATATAATATAATAATTATAATAAAATTATAACTATCGTAATGGGTAGTCGTAATAAAATATATACTATATGTTGAGGATTAGTGGTCTATTATAGATAATAGTATAACTTATATATATACAATATCGGACTAGTAATGAGTATATATAGTAAATAATAATACGTAAATATGACTGGTTAGCATCAATGATGATATATCATTCGCTATTGCCAATCCGTTCTAATTATCTCCTGTGGAATACTTTACTCCTCTTCCTAATCGAAATCTACTCTCTAATATCTTTTCTCTTTCTTTTCATTATATTAAATAAATGATTAATTCAAATTAAATAGATAAATTCCTTTATATTTATTCAATCTTATTCTTTAGTAATATTCAAAATTTCGTCTCCGTATTCTACCGAGCGCGAGTTCATCTGAGTGTCTTCGATCAGTGAGAGCATCACGACGAGATTCTTAGCTCGGGTACACAGCACACCCTTCAGAAATGAGCTATAGTAATAAGCGAGCTCACAGTCAGAATACGTAATTTTTATTTGATCAAAATAAAAATTCTATTATGATGAGTGAAAAAAGTCTTTTTAAATCCTCTTTACACACTTTAAAGCAGATTTTTTTTTTTGATAAATTTTTATTTATGCAATGTATTCCTCTTATTAAGATATTTAAAAGTATTTATATTATTTTGTGTGACCAAAAACCGGACCATGGGGAACAAAATGGGAAATGATTATTGGTAATATATATAGATATAAATACGGATTAATTCAGAGAGGTGATAGTGTTAATCCCAGATGTTTCTGATATTCATATTCGTTTAATTTATTTCTTTTAATATTCATAAATTTTAAGTTTTTAAATTGTTTAATTTAATAATAATATATAATTCCATGAACGTTTTTGGCAATATACATTAGGAATTGTTTAACTTGTATTTAAAGTACACATGTACTTTAATATATATATATACTATATATATATTATATATATATTGTTATATATATATATATATATATATATATATATATATATATATATATATATATATATATAATTACAGGGTGCGGCAACATAACTTCCTTTTTTGCAAAACGCAATAAAACACATGTGATGATTCTGAACATCTTTATTCCATATTATAATGTAGGTACATATCTAAAGTAATGTTTTACACAGTTTTGAAAATCATATCAGATAGGTGCCGACCCCCACTGTCCATACACTGAATAAGCCGATTTCTGGCGTTTGTCATGACCCTTACCAGCATAGCAGCGGGTATGTTGGCAATATTGGCCCTGATGTTGGCCTTCAGGTCTGGTAGGGTCCTCGGACGGTTGACATAAACGCGGGATTTCAGATAACCCCACAGAAAGAAGTCGCAAGGGGCCAAATCGGGGGAGCGGGCTGGCCACTCCAAATCGCCCCGTAATGAGATGAGGCGCTCCGGGAAGTGGTCTCTCAAAACAGACATCGATGTCCTCGAAGTGTGAGCCGTTGCTCCGACCTGTTGAAACCAAATGTCCCCTAAGTCCAATTCATCGAGACGTGGGAAAAAATATTCAGCCAACATGGTCACATACCGGTCTGAATTCACTGTCACAGTGACCTCATTTTCCTCAAAAAAACCATGGCCCAACAATCCCAGCGGAGGAAATTGCACACCACACTGTGACCTTTGGTGAATGCAGGGGCCGTTGATGCAATTCTCGGGGATTGGTGTCAGCCCAGTAGCGCATGTTCTGTTTGTTGACGCATCCATTCAAGTGGAAATGGGCTTCATCACTGAAAAACACAATGGCGTCCTCAGGAACGTTTGCGAGAAGCGCCTCACATGCGTTCCTCCGGGAAATGAAGTCGCGTTCGGAGAGTTCCTGCACAATCGCCAACTTGTACGGATGGTAATGAAGGTCATCGTCGCTCCCTGTTCGAATCGGAATTTCCAAAGGGCAGATTGCATGTTTGCACGCCAGAACGCCCTGGGGATTGCAAGACTGACGCTCTCACTGCCTCAATGTTTCTTAGGGGATTGATGGGCTGAGAGACCCAGTCCATTCGTTTTGTCACACTCGCGGTTGTCTGAACGTAGTGACTCAGTACAATCGCATTTCCGTCGGACAGGGCCCAACGGGGCTAGATTGAAGCGATTACGGAAGGCGCGCTGGGTTGCGATCACAGAACATCCGTTCGAGAAGTAGGCCTCGACGGCAAACGCACGCTCCACACTGTTCCAACGCATGATTGCGACTGACCGTGGTAGGGAACAAAACTTTAGAACCACGCCTCTCGATTGAGACCACGCCCACTGCGCTCCGACCCCTACAGCCTGATTGGCGCGCATTTCCAAATCCATGCGTTTGCCGCGCGCCACCCTGTATATATATATATAATATATATAATATATATATATATATATATAATATATATATATATATTATATATATATATATAGATAATTTATTATATATATATATATATTTAATATTAAAAAAATTTTTTTTATTTTAAAAGCAGTGTTTACATTAATGCTATATATATATTATATATATATATATAATATATTATATATTATATATATTAAAATATATATATTATATATATATATTATATATATATTATATATATATTATATAATATATATATATATATATTAATTACATTATTTAATTAATATTATAATATTACAAATATATTAATTAATTAATTATTTTAGGGAAATTTGTAATACATTCGGGAGAGGGTTTCTTATATATTTTATATTACCATTTCATATTCTTAATGATTATCTGATCTAATGCTTAATGTATATATTATATATATAATATTATATATATATATATATAATATATATATATATATATATATATATATATATAATATATAGTATATCATAATATATATATATATATATATATCATATATATATATATCATCCACCTCCTTTCCCCAGGTTGGGGGTGAGGTGGGTCGTGTACATCGGATTCCCTGGGCCAGGACAACAACCATACCCACTCACAAAACTGCGCTATCCACTCCTATTATGTTCCTTTCTTCTCGCCTCTGTCAGACTCACATTCCTATCCTTCAGACATTTGTTTACTGACTCACTGACTCAATCCACTTATCCTTCGGTCTCCCAGCCGACCGATTCCTAGCACACTCACTACTATACAACCGCTTAACCAACCGACCATCATCCGCCCTTTCCATATTACCAAAGCATCTTAATATACTCTCGTTTATTCTCTCATTTACGCTTTACTTCGCACCACACAAATTCCTAATGCGTTCATGTCTCATCTTTTGAATTTTTCTCACACATAACACGCCCCTAAGATTGTCCATCTGAGCACATTGTACCTTAGATCTAAAAATCTTATTTCAGACCGTAGTTTTACTAGCGCATGTTATAAACATTAACACAGGTAACAACATACCCTCATGTAAGATCCCATCGCACTCAAGACTTGGTTCCTTTACATCCACCATAGATTTAATTGCACCGGCCTTTTCCCTACCATTCACAACTTTCCTACTACGGTCTACATCATTCCTTCCCTTTTCATCCAATATATATCCTAAATATTTAAACTCAGATACTTGTTCCAGTTGCTCACCATCTAACATAACTTCACACCGCGACACCCTTCACTCACTACCATAACCTTACTCTTATCTACATTTACTTTCAAACTCCTTCTTTTACACACTCTGCCAAAACCCTCTACCAATCCTCTCAAGCTCTCTTCATATTCACCACACAAATCCAAATCATCTGCATATAATAGGTAGCGTTACCCTCCACTCTCTTA
>JABUQX010097219.1:25000-43902 GCA_015478945.1 Trachelipus rathkii | reverse complement strand
ATACCTTAACCATTAACTCTAAAACTCTAACGACTAAAACCATATACCTAATAATCAGTTAACTCCAACTATATATTATACCTAATAAGCCTATACCATATATATATATATAAAAATAATATATAACGCCTAAACTAAAATTAAATAAGGCGTTATGTATCCTATAATAAGTATTATACTAAACGCTTATAATACCTAAATATATATATAACGTAGAGTGCATACTCCATCTATAATTAATTATATATATGTTACTACAATAAAGTAATCTTGTACCTATAGTTATAGTAGAGCAAGTAAAGGCAAAAGTTATCTATTAATGGTTGATTAGTCACTCCAATTTATATTACGCTCCATCTATAATAAGGTAGGTATTTTGCCAACTCCGCTAAAGGATGTAGTAGATAAAATAGTGTGAATAAGATAGAGGTATATTATTTATATATACTTTGAAAGGCCATATCACTTTCCTAGCATTTCACATTATATATAGTAAGAAGCGTAATATGTTTTTGTATGCTGTGGCATATAATAATTTTTTTATATTTATTATTATTTTGTATTTTTATATTATATATATTATAATTTATATATACATGATATTATGACAAAATTGGTAGGTAAATTGAATTAATAGGTAATAGGAAAGGGAGATGTAAGAGGTTAAAAGAAGTGACCCTAGACTTAACTTTGCTCAGTTAGTGTATCGCGAGTGTGTCTTGTGGAAAATAGTATATGTTATTATGGAATGGATGGTCAAGAGATATTCATGGGAAAAGTATAATTCTCTGGATTTCTTTTTTGTGATAAAACCGTGGGACACATGAAAGACAGCACGAGCAATATGACATAGGTAGAACTCGACATTATCTACATATTATATATAATATTCATGCGTGAATGAAAGGGATTGAACCAAAATTTTTCCAGTTTCTACGAGTAAGTACTAAGATTACCAAGAGATATTAAAATCCTCATCAATAAGCTAAAGTTTGTCTTGGATGGAAAGAATCAGTGAGTTGTTACTTCACGGTATCAAAAAGCTATCGAGAGAACACAGTTTCTCTTATAATATAGTCAGCACCTTATAACAATTGAGCTGCTCTATATTTCTTCGTTAACGCTCTCCAGGGATATAGTCACGAGTATAACATCACACACAAGAACAACACACATCACACTCACACATATTAAATAGTTATATGAATTATATATTATATATAGATTTTATTAATATATATATATATATATAATTTTACTATTATTATATATTTATATATAATATTAATATTATTATTTATATTATATATTATTAAAACTGGACTGAAGCATTTAAGGCAGTAATGATTAATTTGTGAGTGGGTAATTTATAAATATTTTGTTAATTTTTTTTTGAGCCTAATATAGCATCCGCTTTTATTAAAGAGTGTAGAGAAAAGTGAATTGAGTCCAGAAAGGAATGCCTAGAGGAGAGGATAGTGATAGTTTGACAGAGGCAAGAAAAAAGGTTTATTAATAGGAGTGATAACGCGAGGTTTTGTGAAGGGGTCATGGTGTAGGCCCACCTGGGTCAAGGGAATGAACCTGGCATTGACGAGATGCCATATAGTGAGGGCCGTCGCAGTCCATGAAGCCTAGGGTGGTATTTTTTTTATGATTTGCGATGAGTTTCTCAGTTTAAGGGTACTAAAGGGGTCGTTAGTATAGGCTGTGTTTTCTTTTTTGACTTACGTCATATCCTTCTACTACTTTTCTGTTTCCGGTGCATATGACGGCAGCTTCCACAGTCACCAATGGAGGAAAGATGATTGGTGTGATGATAATTATGGGATATATATATAATATATATATAGTATATTATATATAAATATTATATATGATATATATATACTAATATATTATTATATATTATTAATATATATATATATATAATAGCTATAATAATATATATATATATTATATAATATATAATATATATAGTATATATATATATATATATCGTAATATTTTTTATTATTTATATTATAATAATATTTATACATATATATATATATATAATTAATATTTACTGATAAAAAGGGGAATAATATAAATATAATTTAAATCCAGCCATTGGCAGCTTTCAAAAGTTCAAGAGAAAAGATGTTATTTTATATATTTGGAAATTATTATTGTCTGCTCTTTTAACGAGCAAAATGACTGGGATAACTTTACTCCGTTATTATATAATATGATTTGCTATGATGAAACTCAATTTACATGCCTAGAATCCTGATAAGTCTTTATCATCCCGCCTGTAAATATATGAAAAAGTTGCTTTGTAGAGTTTTTCAATAGAGAAATGTCTTACCTTGGAGTGTAGTTGTGAGAGCTAAGAGAGAGGGCAAATCCCTACTCTTCATGGTTGAAGCATGTATTAGATCAATTTATTTACAAAATTGTCATAAATTTTTTAATTATACATCAATGGTATCCTTATTACTCAAGATTGAAAGTACGGACCTTAATGAAATTTTTTCAGGGGCTTTAGTATGTTCAGGGTAGAAGTGCGCATTTTTTAATTCAGATTTTTTTTTTGGTGAGTTATTTCAATTTGCAATAATTTTTCAAAAATTTTTGGAATTTTTTTTTTTTGAGTGTTATTAAAAAATATTAGTGTTAAGTAAAAAGATTGATGCACATATTCTCGCACGATCCTATAAAAAAAATAAAACCCTGAAAATTTTGATATTGATCGGATGAGTAATGATAAAAAATAACAATCTCTCAATTTTCACTTTTTCTTGAAACAATTATTTGTAAAAGCAAGTGAAATTAGTTGAGATATTATTTTATTATGCATTTATATATATATATATATATTAATAGTATATATTATAATATATATTATATAATATTATATATATTTATTAATAATAATGTTAGGTAGGTTCATTGTACCGCATATATTTATAATTAATTATAATCACAACTATATATTAATACTATAGTAGTATTACGATTCAGTAATATAAGATATGCGAGCCGATAGTGCTGGCAATTATTATACGGTGACTGATATGACTATTTTTATTAAGGTAATATATTCATGGATAATAATAATAGGTAAGGCCTTATATAAGTTGAAGTTAGATTAAAGAATAATTTAATAAGTATATATATATTATATATAGTATATATTATATAAATATATATTAATTTTTATATAAATATAGTAATATACACCTTAATATATATATATATTATATATATTATATATAATATATATATATATATATATAAGTATATACTATATATAATAACTATATAATTATATTATAATATTTATATATATTATTAATATATATATTTAATATTATATATATATATAATATATATATAGTAATATAATATATAAATATATATATATATAATATATATAATATTTAACTTTTTATAATCTCATTATCCAATTTTGTCAAATGGGTTTCTTTTAATAAAGCTTTACACTATATTACAATAATACCAGTGATATAATATTATATTAACGTTATATTCTATATATAAATTGATATATATATATATAATATATATATATATATATTATAAATATATTAAATATATATAATATATATATATATTTATATAATTATATATATATATATATATATATATATATTAATTAATATATATATATATTTATAATATATATATATTATAATATATATATATAATTATTAATTATATTATAAATTAATTAATAATATATAATATATATTATATATATATATATATATATATATAGTATATATAATATAGTATATATAGTATAGTATAATATATATTTAATAATTATTAATATATTATATATATAATATATATAAATCTATATTATATTATGATATATATTTATATATATTATAAATATATATTAGTATATATATATATATATATATATATATATATATATAGTATATACATATATATATATATTATATATATAATATATATTAATTATATATAATATATATATATTAAATATTATATTATAATATTAGTATTTATATAGTATTTATATATATATAATTAAATATTATATACTATTATTATATATATATATATATATATATATATAATTATATATTATATATATATATTTATAATATATATATATAATATAATATATATATATAATATATTATAATATATATATATATATTAATATATATATTATATATATATATATATATAATATATAGTATAGTATATATATTATATATATATATATATTATATATTATATATATAATATAACTATATTTATATTATTATATATATATATATATAATAGTTATATTATAATTTATATATTAATATAAATATTAATATATATTATATATAATATATATATATTATCTATTATATATAATATATATATATATATATATATATAATATATATATTATAATACTATTATATATATATATAATATATATTTATATATATGAATAACCCTTTAATTATATAATTTTATTATTAATATTGCATTAAATTAATTATTTGTACAAGTTCTTATACTGTTTAATTATACATCCTATATTATGAAAGACATTGAATTAAAGACTTTCAAAATAAATTTATGCAATTTAATTATAATAATTCAAATATATTATAGGCCTTCTATTATAATATATATTAAATATATATATTATATATATAATATATATAATTATATAATATATATATATATATTTTATATAATATATATATTAATATATATTTATTATAGTATATATATATATATATATTTAATTATAAATAGTATATATAATATAAATATATATATATATAGTATATATATATTATATAATATATAAATTATATATATAATAATCTATATATATATATATATATAATATGATATATATTTAATAATATATTAATATATATATATATATTAATTATTATAATTATAATATATATTATATATATTTAATATATATATTATTATAATATATATAACCATACATATATATACTATACCTAACAGTACTATCTCATATAAGCATAAAAATATATGATATTAATATACTAATATTATAAACATACATACATACATAACATACATACCTTATACTATCATTAACTCATACATTATCATACATTATACTACTATATACATATATAATACTATATAATACATACATACATCATAACATACATATTACATAACTAATAACATTATACAATATTACATATACATACATAATCATACATAACATATAATACATAATACATACATATATATATATAATATATATATATATTATATATATATATTATTATATTTAATATTTTTTTAATATTAACATATTATATTATATAAAATATATATAAATATATATTAATATATAATAATATAATATAATATATATATATATTCATATGTGGTCACGTTCCGATGTCGGTTTCAAGCATATAAATTACACTATATAACAGCCTCATCTGCGTATGTCTATTATATTATTTCGATATAGCACTTACAGTGAAACTCAATCAAATTTTAATTTCGTTCGTACTTCTATTAGTACACTTGGGGAGTCTCTCACGCACTTATGAAATAAAAAAATTAACCTCATAATACCTATCTTATATCGCCTTGTCAATTATCAGAGAGGATAATGTATAAGTGAGCCACCCTACTTACTTCATTCAATTACACAGAGAACATTTATATATAACGGAGAAAATTTGCTTCACACTCTGAATATGATTCATAAAGATTATTATCTTGGCTCACATAACGCTATATAAGCCAACAAGTTGACTTGAGCTTCATAGAATCATTCTTCATTAAATCTTTAACTCCCGTTAACATCGAAGCAGAAAAACAAGTGTTTAAATCAAATTTTTGTTCACGAAGCAGTAACCGTAATGTAATCGACAAGGGAAATGGATCGACATGGAAGGAATAAATAGATATCGACAGGAAAATGATTTACGACAATGGACAGTAGATTGATCGCATTGATAATACATGACCGACAAGGGAATAAATGATAAACGACATGGTCCAAATGGTCAGACTATTTTATAGGCAAAAAAAAAATCTGGTTATTTATAGTTTCTCTCTAAAACGAAATCCAACAAAACTATTATAACCTAACTCTACCTAACCTAAACCTAATACCTATACTACTAATACCTAATAACCTAACCTATACCTATACCTAATCTCACTTAACCCTAACCTATACTTAATAACTCTAAACCTAACTTAACCTAACCTAAAACCATTCTAAACGGCTTGTGTCCGGTAGCATGGTAAACGTTGGGTAATTTTTAACTTTAGATTGTTGTGTAGACCATTTTATAGAGACTTGTAGGTTATTATATATGTATACCTATTATTCCTCTAATGTATAATCCGACCATTTTGGGCTAGTTCACCGTTTTATATTGTCTACTTTAATCTTACATAAAAGCATATATGAATATATACTCTTTTATTTTTCCCCAAAAAAATAATATACATAATAAAAAATTGTGTGTGGGGGGGGGGGTGGGGGTTTCTAGCATATTCCTCTATAAGTTTCAAACATATCTTCAGTAAATTATTATATATTATATAAATTAAAAAACATTTATTTATTTTATTCTTGGTAATTTATAGTAGTTGACAGAGGGTTGTCACCTAGTATATATATTATATCCCAGTTTTTTATAAAATCACAGGATTAATACTCAAATTAAAATAATGTAATAGAATACTGAAAATCTCAGAAATCATCTTATCTGTCTTTACGGAAAATAAAGTTTAACCAGTCCATCATTCACCCAAGATTGTATAAATATATACTTTAACCATAGACTTTTCGTTTATATTGAATTCCTCATTATCAAGGTATTATAGGTCTCATAATATTATCAGGCCTTCTCAAGTTTACAGGTTATGATTAATAAGTTAATGATTAGGGTTTAATATATATCATCACCAGAGAAAATCTTATGTATAGAATTAATCACAATCTTATCATAACCTGAATAGGATTATTTGCCCTATAAAACGAGTCACGAATGAGTACCCATCATAATTTTTTTTTAATAAAAATAAGTCTATGGGAAATTTAAACTTTGGAGAAGTCACTGTAATACTTTTTTATTCTCTAAAGATACTAAATTCATTTATCATTGATTGTAAGCTTACTATAAACTTTTTTTTTTTTAATGAAAAATAAATAAAATATTAAAATATAACACAGGCAAGTTTTAACAACTTTGAGGTACTGTATAACTTTTATTCCTAAAGAGAGCGAACAATTTTACGTTTGCATTATCCCTTCATTTTTCTTTCGAATTTAGAGTTATCTCTGTTGATTTTTATAAAATCGGGAGTTAAGGACACTCCACCTCTTCACTACCATTTATCAACTTATTTGGATAATATTTATTGAAATTATGGTATTTAAACATTTTATCAAAATTTTTGGTTATTATGGCCGCTTAATATATTATGTATTATTATATTATCTCAAAGCTTTGTAAACCTGAGATGCACTATCTGGTTCTACTACTGCACCCATACATATACACTCACATAGTAGAACATTACTCTTATTTAATTTAATGTTAAAAAGAATTAAATATAATCATAATGTTTTAAGGCTCTTGTACTTTTATTTAATAATCAATTATGATTTCATATAAAATCTTAATAAATCTTTAAATGTAAATGATATATATCTATAATTATAATATATATATATATATTATATATAAATATATTAATATATTTATATATATAATTCATAATATATATATTACTAGATGACGTCATGATAATAACATATGTATAATGAGATGGAGTTAGGTAGCTCTATATACCTTAAATATATTATTTGGAGTCTATTTTTATAATAGAATTATAATATTATAAATATGGTAAAGTTAACTAATTATTTAAGTTTTTATGAATAAGTTTATAAAAATAATACTGATACCTTATATAAATATATTAAAAAATTAATACTTTAGTATATTATAAACTAATTTATAATACTTATAATTTAAAATATTAGAGTTTGAGATTTTGCTACAATATAAATGATATTTTTATAATTAAGAAATAATTTCCTCGAAGGGTAATCTAATAATCATTTTCATTTATATTATTCATTAATTAAATTATATATATTATATATATATGATATATATATATAGTATAAAATATAAGGGGGTGCATCCATACCTTGTTGTACGAGCGAAAAGATACGAAAAATTATTATACGGAGGAAAAAGATATAAATTTATTCGTGAGTTTCACTGAGAAATCACTCCCTCTCTCTCAGACCAAAGCTCACATTTACAATTATTATTGAATCTCTCTCTCTTCATTATATATCTCACTCATCTCTATCTATATCTCTAACTCTCTTTCCATTAATGTCTATTAATAAACACAGCTCTTATTATAGAGATCTCATTATCATAATAGATCTCTATATAGTAATTATATTATTAATATTATATATAACTATTAAATATACTATAATATCATCTATATATATATATATAATATAATATATCATATAATATATATATAGTATATATATATATATATATTAACAGTTAATTTAATATGTATTATAATATATATATAATTATTATATATAATATTAATATATACATCATTCTTTACCTACAGTTATATACTTCAGGTACGTTACCATTGTTATATATTATGATATATATATATATTATATATAATCAGTATATATAATATAATATATAATATATATATATATATATAATAGTATATATATTACAAAAGATAATATTATATATATATATATATATAATATATATATATATAAATTATATTATATTATATATATATAATTATTATTTAATAATATTATTATATTATATATATATATAATATATATATTAATATAATATGTATTTAAATAGCTTATTATTGAGACTAATTTGAAAATTATTACTTGTATAACCGATCTCTTTAAGATATTTTGTATTCCAAGTTCTTGAGCACAGAGTCCCCAGGCTGAGGCAGCATTTAATAGGTAGAATTTGGAATGCAGATTCACGATATAAATATAATATCTTTTTTATTAATATATAATTTTAAAACAAATAATATCGATAAATGAGGAAATACGAAGTAATTTAATTTTGAATTTCTTATATTTACTTGAAATATAATTATATAATAAATACGTATAACAGAAAGTATCTAATTTGAATAAAGAGTGAGTGAAGCTTACAACTAAGCATACGACGGGGATCTATGACTTCATACAAGAGCGCAACATATCGCACATGCACATGACACAGATGGAGGTCTAGATATACGGTAAAGTCGATCGCGTACAGCCGGTCCGCATGTGTTATAAATATAGTTTGCCGGCGATAAAAGTAAATTAGATTAAGTTAAAATTTTGTTGGTTTCATTAGAAATCTACATCACCATCCCCTACACTCAACCAACACACATACCACACCATACACTAAACTCACTCCATACACATACACAACACAAAATATACTATTATACGCACAACCTACACACCTTATTATAATACTATATTATATTACATATATTAATATTTACATATATATATTAAATATATATATTATTAAATATATTATTAATATATTAATATATATATATAATATATATATAGTATATATTATATATTATATATACTATATATTAATATAATTAAATATTATATATATGTTATAATATTAAATATATTTATTTAATATTCATTGTTTCAATCACGAGTCGAATCATTTTCCAGCAGTCACCTTTACAGTCTTTCCCGGTTGGACAATTCCGGCCTTACCAATTTTTTAATAATTAATATATAATATATTATATATATATATATATATAATAATAATATATATATATTTAATATATATATAATATTATATATATAGGTAACTTATCTTTTATAATATAGGAGAGTTATTATAACTATATATCAGTGGCATTCATATGGGAGTATTAGTTAGGAAACCTCAAATCAAAGATATGGGACCAGCAGTGTCTTCTTTATGGTAAACTTATACAATGTGTAATAAATATCGCGAAAGTATTTTCCACATAGTATGCTTTTTTTTAATCATGATTTAATTTTTTATATGTTACATTTAAATTTTTTTTTTATATATATTTTTAAACGAGAGCTTTCGCACGTCGTGGACAGAGGCCAAGGATAGCGAGGACAGTTAGCATGCTTCTCTCGTCCATGTTGCACAGAACGCTGGCATTTGCCGTAATGCAGTCAGTTTCGTATTTTGACCTTCTCATTATGTCTATAATTCTTTTATAAGTGTAATTGCATATGGGTATCCCTCTTGTTCAAACAATGAGATATCACCTTATTGGCAACCTCGTTCCGTTCCGGCCTACTTATCTCTAGTGACAGCATATGTGATATATTTGAGTCCGATCACAGATAATATATCGAGAGAGAAGTAAAAATTTTGGTACGGTAATTTGCTGAAATTACTATAGTTCTCCGGTTATGAGATACTTAATACGCCACTTTCATAGTCTGACATATACATTCTCACTCATATAACTCCCTTCAGCCATCTTACTCATAGCTCTTTACCATCAACCGCAGAAATATCATCCTTAGTTACTTACTAACTTTGCACTCTCTCTATAGCAATATCTAGATGACTTTTCTATTTTTAATAAGGGCCAAACTTGTGGCAGAATACTCTATTTATATGGGCACTATAATAACATTAACGCTGATTATAATACATGTTTTATACTTATTACTTCTTTGTACTCTCTTTGTAAATCACATTGCGATTTATTATTATAGCCAGCATCATTTAATTAGCTTTTATTATATTTGCTTCCCAAAACCCTGATTTAGCTACTTTGATTCAAATTACTTATTTATGTATAAGCTTTATTAACACTATATCTTTTTCTTATAGGTCCACAGGTTCATAAGCTTAACTTTATCCTTCCGTTTTGGAATACTCTCGGCGACATTTACGGGTGCGATAATACGATCAGTGTATAATATAATTGTGTTATCCTTAGACGTAAAACATAAGGTGAAGGACATACCATAATTTTATCTACCATTTTGTTAGTATCTAATAACATAACTATATTTTCACACTAATTTTATGGCCATTCCATTCTCTCGATGCTCATAATTTTATCTTCTAAGAAAGTTGGCCAAATCGCAATGATTTCTCATTTTGAACCTAGCCTTATACAGTCCTATTAAATGGATTCGGTACTTACCTCCTAATGTGGAGAGATAGAGAACTACAATTTAATGTGTATCATCTGCAAACTTAGAACCTTGCATTTAAGTCCCTATAGGTCCAAATCACTTATATATATGAGGTATACAATAGTAGACCCCCAGCTCTGAACCCTGGTGGGACACCACTCTATATCTCATACCTATAAATCTCCATACCATGTATTATATATTGCCCATTTAGCTTAGATACCTACAACCACTGTCAGTTTACTACTCAATTCCTCAACATTAATATCTACTTTTAAATAAGTCAACACATATATTTCACATTACTTAGCAACTCACACATATTGTACTCACATAAGTGATATACAACTTCCACCTTAAATAGTATTACACCTCATTATACCTTCATCTATAATCACCCATTATAGCTCTCTCAATTGGTAAATATTCAATGAAACGCAAACAGGTTCAATTAAATAAAATAATCTCTCTTAATACTGCTACAATACTTTCGTCTATTCAACAAGACGTTGGACCTTATATCCTGCTCCTTCATCTTGCTCTGTTTCTTTTTTCTGGCACTTTGATCTGCGCCGCTGACTTCCTGGGGCGCGCCTTTCCGCGTCTCGATTTCCTACTCTCTGTACTTAAAACTATAATTGGGATATGTTTGACTTTGACTCTGATGACGCTATCGGCTTCTTGCCACTTAGAGTGGTAGATGACTAGTAATCGTTTGATCGGGATGAGCAATAGTTCATTCCTTCTTCGACTTAATTCGTTTATTCTTACTTACATTATATGCCATGGTTCGATCGTGGCTTTGTTCTCTGGCCATAGTTACAGGCCTAGAGCAGCGCGTTAATCCGGAGTAGAGTGAAAAATTCTTCTAGTTCTCTTATCTATATACTATTATATCATCGTTTTTCTAATTTATTCACTCATCAATTAGTAAATTACGTTGCATAGAGGTAATACTCCTTCGACGAGCAAAGCGGTAGCTTTATCATCTAAACGAAAGTGTCGACTAACTCATCCTTGGATACTATCCTACATATACATAATCTTTCCTCTGGCCCTCGTTTTTGCCAAAAACACATCTCTACAATTATCTGTAAATCGAATCTTTTGCCCTCTTAATTAGCGAACTCTGATGGCTCTGTTGCTAACTCTCTACTAATACTGAATAAGAGTCAATCTCTTGTACGGCTCTCTCACGCAGACTATTATTTTCCCTCTAACTATGGATCTCTTGTGATCATGATTTCTGATGACATTCCTCTCTTTCCTCTTTACTGCTTCATCTTCAATCTTCTCCTCTCAGGTGTTCCTATGTCTTTACCTGTGGATTACATTGAATCGGGTTGGACATAAAGTGAGCCCTCCTGAGATCTTATATGAACTGTTAGGCAAGGAGTTGCGGTGTGACTCACTGGGATGGCATTCCTCTGCTCTCGAATTATTTTTGAGGAATGTGGTTCTACTTAGATGCTGCACGTATTCCCGCCCTCGTTCAGAGGAGACTTAGTCTCACTATAGGTCATCAGTATTGAGCATCAGTACGTTACATGTACGGCTTTACCGTCCTTGCGTTTCAAATATCTATAATTCCTCGTAATGATCTCATACTAGAAGGCACGGTGAATTATCTAATTATCATCTCTTCAATTATACTACTAGTCATCTTATCTATTTTTTTGCTTTCCGCGCTCTCATCTTCTTGTATGTTTTCCCTGCCCTGAATTTTAATTTCTCACTTACCTTTTAATAGCCTGCTGTCCTGTTCTATCTGCCGTAATTTGCGCTAGCGGTAATGATAAACTTTGGTGTTGCAACACCCCTCTTCCATGATATAGGCTCCTGCCCGTAGTTGATGATGGTGACCAACTAAAAAAAATAAAATTAGTACCAACTCCACCTATACCACATTGAAGTATAACTTCTTCATTCATCATTATATTTCGTACTTTATAAAGTATATATATTATATATTTATTATATAATATTTTTATTTATATTTTTATTATACTATTTATATTATATATATATATATAATACTTATATATTATATTAATATATATAATATATAGTATAATATATATATATATATATATATATATATATATATATATATATATTTAATTAAGCTGCGTTATTTATTAAGATACCATATTATATGATATTTATATTATAATGAGAGGGTATATGTTGTTTTTTTTATTGCACCGACGTATGTATGACGCATAGTAGCAGAGATAGATAGATGATGGCCGAATATATGTTTATTTTTTAATATATAGGAAATTGTGAAAAAAGAGAATAAAAAATAAAAAAAAAAAACAGCAAAAAAAATCAAATTCATATTAAAATTTCTAATATATAATTAATAATATAATTAATAAAATTAATTAATTCAATAATAATAATAAATATATAATTTAAATATATATAATAAATAATAATAATAATGATAATAAATAATAATTAATTATATATAATTAATAGGTTATTTATTTATCAAATGTAGTTTCCAATTAAAATTCAATTTTCTTTCATAAAGGTAAAACGAATTTATTTAAGCAATATATTAAGGTTGTATAATTATCATCCATATTTCGTACTTTAATAAAATACTATATTATTTTCTAAAGTAATAAGTAGAATCTATTTAAATTGACTTATTTTTTGTATAAAAGAGTGAAATTTATTATTTAATATTTCTTAATTGATTCTTAATAATAATTTTTGAATTTTATATATATA
The DNA here is from genome assembly GCA_015478945.1 of Trachelipus rathkii. Classification (NCBI taxonomy): domain Eukaryota; kingdom Metazoa; phylum Arthropoda; class Malacostraca; order Isopoda; family Trachelipodidae; genus Trachelipus; species Trachelipus rathkii. The sequence goes on along the minus strand of JABUQX010097219.1, from coordinate 29,885 downwards.
TACTCTTTTAATATAAATTTACTATATTTCAGTATACGTCACATCGTATGTTAGATATTTTGATATGTATTCCAGATAGATTTCTATTTCAATTAGTTTGTAACCTCTAATGTTCTTATAAAGTACCTCTTGTATCAGGAAACAGAATCATTTCGTTATCTCAAAATTATGTATCTCTTCTCTAGTGTTGACACAAATTTTCTATATGATTAGAGCTAACGATGATTTAGTATTCTACATTAGTACTGGTTACATGTTATAGTGATTGGCGCATAATATTTAAGATTCGGTGACAGTTTTAGTTTTATTCCTGGTACCGAGATATTCCATGAGTTTTATCATGTTAGCTTCGACTGACAGTTAGAGAGATCACTCACTAATTTAAATTATGAATAATTTTGGACCAGAAAAAGACAAATTAGGGGGAAGATTAACCTTAGGGCTCCCTTTTGTATATCATAATCAATTATCTTACATATAATTATTTCATTTGTATATTGATTCACTCAGATATTTATATACTATTTTCACAAGCGACTATATATATATATATATATATATATATATTATATAATATAATATATTATATATATATGATCTATATAATATATATAATATATTATATATATATATATTATTATATATAATATATATTATATATATATATATATATAATATATAATATATATATATATATATATATCAATATAATATAATATAGCTATATATATAGTATAACTACTATAGTATATAATATATTATAAATGAAAATGAAAATTAAAATAATGAAATTTTTAGAAAATATCATAATAGAATTGATTTAATATTATTATTATTAATCTATCATCTGTGATCAGTCATCGCAGCATCAATAGATTTGAAATACTGGACGCTTATCCGCCACTGAATAATATAGTATATTATATTATATAATATATATTATATTAGTATATATATAGTATTATAATATAATATTTATTATATATATATTATATCATATTTAATATATAATATATATAATATATATAATATTAATTATATAATATTAAAAATATTAAATTTAATATATTAATATTATATATATAATATTTCATTAATTATATAGAGGAAGTAGGAGATGAGAGTAGGATGGGGAAGAGGAGAGTAGAGGTAGAGAGAGAGTAAAGAGGAGTAAGCACTTCAAAACCTTATGTCCGTATTAGTTATTTAAGTGATATAAGATAATAAATTTGCCTTTTAAATAAATTATGACTCACCCGGCAGTAATACTAATAGAACCTGAGATAATATACATAAATTTGAACATTAACTTGTTTGGCATGTCTACCTTACTAAGATGGATGAAGGATTTTCTCAACAAAATCCACTTCTCACCTGCATAGATTTTTCACGCCTTTACTCAAACTACAACGGAATAAAGATATATCATACTACTTCGGTATAAACAAAGTGAGTAACTAACTATTGTGATTATATATTATTAATTAAATGATAAATATATATACTCACTATAACAGACTACCTATTACAAAATCATTTAACACTCCTAAATACGACACATATATAATATATATATATAGATAATCTATTTATAACTACTTTCAATAATTATTAAATAACATAATCAATATACACTCTTCAAAAATTCTCAAAAAAACCTTTCAATATAATTTACTACACTAAATATTCACTTACCTGAACCTCAAAAAGACCTAATTCAATAATATTAATAAGCTATATATCCTACAATTGTATAAATATTATATTATGTACATCACCGGAAATCCTCATAAAGTGAAAAATATAAATCACCTATTATAAGTAAATATATATATAGACCTGAGAAATCTGAGTATTCTCACATATATAACAATTTGTATATCATTCAAATAAGCTATTCAAATGGCTTTCTCATTTACTCAACAACAAACAAATTAAATTCAAATACGTCAGCTAAATAAATTTTCTATACCATTATCATCATCATTAAAAAAACAAAAAACAAATTTTAGGCATCATCTCTCTCCTTCTCTCTCTGCTCTCTCTCTTCGTCTCTCTCTCTCTATATATAGAGATATTTTCCTTCAATCAGTGATTCATCTCTATCTCTAGTCTTTACTTGAGTCATCTATCTCTCACTCTCTCTATTTATTACTTTCTACTTATCTACTTCTATTTTTTTACCAAAATTATAGTTACATAATTATATATTATAGGTAATACGGTAAAACAAATTGAAGGCTTATGGGACAATTAAGAGGCTCAGGGAGAGAGTACCTGTGGTATTGTGAATAATCGGAGAGCGATGATGTATATTTTATTTTTACCCGGTACTAGTCAATAGTAATCATTCACTACATTGAGATTATTACCTTGGAAACTCGATTATATTATATATCCATGCAGTTATAATCATTTAAACCTTTCACTTTCATTTACTCATAATCATAAAAAATAAATCAGCCTTACCTTGGAGCCACTTCTTACTATCCATTTTTTATAGATAATTTACTATATAAACATTAGATTTCAAGGTATATTATGCTCAAAGTGCTTTATATACTCTTTCTCATATATACAGATTATACAATGTAATTTATATACTATAGAGAGTTGATTAGTAAAATTATTATTTATATTTTTTTCCTATATGTTCATATCCATCAAGTCTGGTTTTCGTTAATATGATGAGTATTATTTTGCACCTCTATTATTCACGATAAGGAATTATTATAACTAACATAACATAGTCTCATAAAAATAAAAATAAAAAAACTATATCTCAAAAACTTTACATAAGTGAATAATTTGTATATATATATATATGCTCAAATGAGAAACAAAATATACATATTATAGCTATATATAGCTTTATTTGATTATATATTTTACTATGGTAACTACAATGACATTTTATCATTACCTCATTATAATAATATAGTATCGTAACGCCATACATTTACATATCCGTTACCTATTACTATATAATTACACTGAGGTACTATACTGCCCATGAATGTATCTTCCATAAATATACTGTATGCCGTTATTTATATAGCTAAAATCTATTTCTTACGATACCTTAAGTTTGTACGTCACCTCACCATAATTTACATTACTGATAGATATAGGAGATTGGTTAAAATAACACTCATTATTACTTTAACAAGATTATACACGATCGCCTAATGCATCGAGTGTATTATTAAGAGCTTCATAATTATGATTTACTTAGCAAAACAGAAATACTTACACATAACCACTATATGAATATTTATTATTTATCTATATATATATCATACCTAAAATTCCAAACTTACAGAATAATAATACATTCCTATACTATTAATACTAAAATAATATATATTCACAAACCGTAATAAATCATAACAATAGGTACTTTAAATATATCACATTAATATAACTATAAATATATTATACTAACATATAAATATAACCTAAACAAAGAGTAGTGCCAGTAATATATATTACAATTATAAATACTGTACACTGAGCCCATAAAAGGTATAATATATGGACTAGAAACAACTCAACTTATATAATTTAATTAAATAGGTTATATATATCACTCACCTAGAGCACAAAGTATTGAATTATAAATATTGAACAATAACTAAATTAATCAATTACTTATATAGTTACAAATAACATATCCAGTAAAAATTTTCACATACCACAATTTATATTATAATATATACCTATTATAAAACTAATTACTTATATATATATATATTTAAATAATATATATATACTATATATATATATATACTTATATATATAATATATATACACTTATATATATACTATATAATATATCTATATTATACATAATATCCGTGAGTGAGTATTATATTATAATACTTATAAATATATATATATATATTATTAGATATTATATAACTCATAGGTAATACTAATTATTAATATACTAATAGTATAAACGTACAATATATATCAAGTGAGACTATAAAAATTTATAGTTTGAATTATAATTTATTAAGAATGTTATACATTATATAATATATAGTTTTAAATGATATATAAATATATAATATATAATTATATATTTTATACAACTTCAATATAATATATATATATTATATAGGAGATATAATAATTCATATAGACACAGGGGTTGAGGATGCACTCATGATAGATATAATACTAGTACCTTATAGCGAAGCTATATGCGCCAAAAATACGTTGGATACTAGTCAATATGGATATAATTATTATTATTAAGTGTCATTTTACATTGCTACGGGCTACTTTTGGGAGATTTTATATTTTAAATGGAGGTGTATCTATAATATATATATATTAGTCATTAGCTATATACAAATATTGTCTCCTATATTTACTTTTATGAACATTTAATACTCACTTTAATTAATACAATATATTTATAGTATATAATATAATATTATTATATTTTTATTTATTTATTTATTTTTATTTAGCATTTTTAATATTTATGTACTAAAGAATTTATTGTAAATCTAAGTACTCAAAATATAATATTAGAAAAAGATGTGTAAAAATAATTACAAAGTTAAATTAGTAATGTATAAGTAAACAGCTATTAAAATATCACATAATTCTTATCCCGTGAGGCCAAAATACTCTAAAATAGTTTGAACAACTGATTTAAATTTCCTGTAATAAAAACAATCACGGTCAATAGATGCATTAGTTTAAATTTGTTGTGTTCATACCAGGATAGTGAGGGCTGTTCTCAGTCATATAATTTAAATTTATTTTGCTTTTTATTTTTTGTTTCAATAATGTGAGCATATTAGAAATTAGTGCGCTGTTTTTTTTTTAATATAGAATTCTAAGAAATATTATTATTGATTAATTTCAT
>JABUQX010097219.1:7500-12500 GCA_015478945.1 Trachelipus rathkii | reverse complement strand
GGTGTAGATATCATGAAATTTTAGCATTTTAGCTATTTTTCAGTGGTGGGGCTGTGTTCACGCTAGTTTCGAGGGATTGATATTACACGATTATTATTTTTTTTTTGGCATAATGATTAGAGGTTGTTGCAAGTATTCACTTGCCCCATGCAAGGTGATTATAAACAAGAATATAGAAATGTTTTTTTTTTAGATATATTTTGGAACAAATGTTCTTATATTAAGGAATGCATAGTTAGCATAGGATAGCTTGCTAATAAGACTATTTATGTGTTTTATGAAAGAAAGCTTGTCATCAAGGATAACACCTAATAACGTAGCAGACGATACCAGATTTATTATTAGATCTTTTGCTCTTACATTTATTTGTACAGGGTTCTTTTGATTTTTTATTACTAGGTAATTTGTTTTTAGTAGGTTTAGGGAGAGTCTATTTGCCTCAACCCATATAATAATGTTTTTCAATTCAATGTTTACTTTACAATTATATGTGTCAATTAAGGTCTGAAATTAAGATTGCAGTGTCGTCAGCATATTGAGAGTGTATTGAACTGTGACAATTTTGAAAGTCATTTGTATATTATATTAAAGAATAGCGGCCCCAAAATAGAGTTCTGAGGGATACCTTGGGAAATTGAGGCATGTTATGATGATGTGTCTCCTAATCGAAAGTATTGTGTACGGTCATATAAATATGACGAAAACCATAGTAGTGAGCCAATAGTGATACCAAGTCTTTCTAACTTGCTTGAGAATAGGTTGTGAGGAACTACCTCGAATGCTTTCGATATATCTAATTGTAATAGTACACATGTTTGTTTTTCGTTCAATGCTTTGTATAGCTTTACAATAAGGAAGATAAGAGCATCTTCTGTGTTTCATTTTTATAAGAGTGAGCTTTTCCGATTATTAACTTTGCTTTATTCCAATAATTATAGGATACTCATCCTTTGGTCCAGCGGTTCCGTGCTAGGCGAACAAGCCTTAAGGCTCAAGTTCTAATCCTAGTTCGGCATATTTCAAAATTTTATTGGAAAACTTTTATATTATATATATATATATATTATATATAAATATATAATATATATATATACTATATATATATATATATATATATATATATATATAGATTATATATATAAAAGACAAAAATAAATAAAAATTAATAAATTACGTCATTCATATATGTAAATCGCGTAACTGACCGTAGGAATGTGTGTGGGTATGTAGGCACAAACGTATGCGTGCTAATCTACGTTATTCCCCCATCATTACAGTCATCTTTCTTTACTCAGGGTTCAATGCATCAATATGCTTGTACAATGCTTCAGCAAATCCTGGCTTCGGGCATCTGCCTCCGGCATCGACTCCGATGCCGTCTCTAAGCCAAATACATTTCATATATATACTATATATATATATAATATATGATATATAATATATATATAAAGATCTCTCGGGCATCTACTACATATCTATACAGATTATATATATATATATATATATATATATATATATATATATATTCACTTTCTATTATTATCATCATGTTTCTTATGTGTCATAGCTCAGGGGACAATTTGGGGGTTCAAAAATTATTATGGATGGGACAAAAAGCTATAATATATATATATATAATATATATTATATATATATACATATATATTATATATATATATATATATATATATATAATATATATATATATATATATAAAGTAGTTTATTTCTCTAATTTTATCATTTTTCTAGTCGGTATAGCTCGGACTCGGGGTACCCCTTTGGAGGTTTACGACACCTCAACCCTCCGAAGGGGGGGTTTGGACCACTCAAAATGGATTCGTAACCCTACTTTCCCCCTGATTCGATGTATCATACAAAATACAAAGTTTAAACAATTCTGGCACCGGCTCCGGCTCTGCACCACACCTCACTTCACCTCGCCGCTCCGCTCCCTACTCAGAAGTGAATAATTTTAACAATTAACACCCATTAATACATTTTCTTTTTGCTCACTCGCCACGTCTCATGTATTTTGGCCCTCATAATCAACCTTGTACCAGAGTATTTGAAGAGATTTATATGAACAGAAAGAAATATATATATATATATATATATATATATATATATATATATATATATATATATATATATATATATATATATATATATATATATATATATATTATTATTATATATATATATATTTATATATAATATATATATACAGTATATTATATAAATTAAAACAAGAAAAAGGCTCAAAATAAATGAAAAAAAAAGAGACTATAAAATTAACTACAAATTTGCACATCAAATAGGCACGATTAAAGTAATTTTGAGAAAAATAATTGCAAATAATAATGAAACAAAAAAACACTTAAAAACAAAGAAAATGAGGATGAAAATCGATATAAAATATTCTATTTTTTTTTCATTATAAGGAATCTAAGTTAAAATTAATTAAAATCTGCTGTTAAGAGTTTTTTTGTGTATAATGAGTTTAACTAATAAAAGATTTCTAATTCATTTTCTCTCTCTCTCTCTCTCTCGTCTCTCGTCTCTCGTCTCTCTCTCTCTCTCTCTCTCTTCTCTTCTGCTCTCTCTCTCTCTCTCTCTCCTCTCGTCTCTCTCTCTCTCTGCGAGTTTCGGTTTATTAAAATTTATGCATATATTAATATATATAGATTATATATATATATAATATATATATAAATATATAACTATATAATATTATATATAGTATATATATATATATATATATATATAATAATAATATATATGTGTGTGTGTGTGTTGTGTGGTGTGTGGTGTGTGTGTGTGTTTGTGTGTGTGTGTGTAAATAAAAAAATTAAAACCAATATTTATAAATATATACCAAAAAACTATACTAGAAGACAAAAATTATATCTACTTCAGTATTGAAATATTTTCTGTATAGTAAATTTTCATTACGTTTTGGAGCGTTGTGTCAAATATACAAGGTTATAATGAACGGAAGTCAGGCTCTCTTTCAAAGTCCAAAATATATTAAATTTGAACCCTGTGTAGGAGGATGTTTCCTATTAGAGCGAGAATTGAATGCAGAATATGGGGGATGGTGCAAATGTTCGAAAGTTCTATAGGGAATACATTTATGCTCAGCCATGCGAATATAAGCTCTATAAATAGTTTTTCATACGTTGGTGGCAGCACAGTCACCTTAACTCTATTTCTTTATCGCTGATGAGCATAAAGGTAAAGGAAGTTTATCTTTAACTTTGAAGAATTTTCGAATTTAATTTTCATTGAAAAAGTAATCTGAATTTGAATATATATATATATATATATAATATATTATATATATATATAATATATACTATATAGTTATATATATATTATATATATATAGATATGTATATTGATATAATATCATATATATATATATATATTATATATAATATATAATATTATATATTATATATATAGAAAGGACAAAAGAGGCCCCAAGTCTCATAAACAACATGCAGACAATTAACTCGTTTATTGTATATATACACAATACAGAATATTGAATTATTATTATGAAAAACAAGGTACCTGAACATTCATAGGTCAATAGTTCACAGGAGGTGCTGAAAATGTTCACCTTGAACCTGGATACACAACTCAGCACGTTTCAACATGTTTCTGGAAACGTTTACCAATTCTTGTGGTGTGATTTCCGCAATCGCATTGGAAATGTTTGTTTTAAACTCCTCAATTGTATGCGGGTTGTTTCTGTAGACCTTCCCCTTTGAATTACCCCACAAATAAAAATCACAAGTAGACAGATCGGGCGATCTTGGAGGTCATAAACCTGCGGAAACTGTACGTTCCTCTCCAAAAACTTCATGGACACATGTCATCGAAAACCGTGAAGTGTGCGCCGTAGCGCCATCTTGCTGGAAAAACACATACTCACGTTCTTCCTCCGTTAGCTGCGCTATGAATGGTTGCAAAATTTCCGCTATATACACTTGCGAATTCACGGTGTTGGTAAAGAAAATGGGGCCTACAATCCGTTTGCCTGAAACTGCACACCAAACGCCTACTTTCAAATCATGCAGAGGAACCTTAAAGCGTTCCCTGGAATTATCTTGTTGACCAATAACGTGTGTTTTGAGAGTTGACGTACCCGCTAAGGTGAAACCAGCTTCATCTGAGATTAGGCAAAGATATGGATCCTCATAACAATCTGCAACATTCCTCAGTAATCATTCGCAATAGTGATGTCGTTGTGCGTAATCCATAGGATTTAAATGCATGCATCACTCTTACTTTGCATGGTCGCATATGTAACAGCTTCAACATGTTCTGGCATGACGTTCGTTTGATGTTTAGTTGTGCGGATATACGTCTAGTTGATTTCCGTGGACTTCTAACCATAGTCTCTTGCACACGTGCAATATTTTGCGCCAAACAAACTTTCTTTTCAAGGTTACGTTTGGCGCGTTAGCAACCGAACCTGTTGCTCGAAATTAACTAATCAATTTCTGCACAACACTTTTTGTCGAAACAGCTGTGTTTGGGTATTTTATCGTGAACATTTCATTTAACGTTTTAAACGATTTACATTCAAAATAAGTTTCAACAATAAACACTCTTTGTTTGATTGAAAAAGGCATTCTGCAGACCTCTATTCACAAAAAGCTTCAAATTGAACTACTGAAAACTTCGCACAGATGACTAATTTGCCGCTCGACATCACGTGACCCCGCTCAAGCGGCCGCCCGTAAGTGTTAAGATCATCATAAACATTCAAAGCTACTCAAATTTATACAATAATAATACAATATAAAAACAAATATAACCGGGGACCTCTTTTAATCTTGGCCACACTGTAATATATATATAATATATTATACAATATATATACATATATATATATATATATATATATATATATATATATATATATATATATATATATATATATTTTTGTGTGGTGTAAATATATATATATACGATACTTATATATAC
>JABUQX010097219.1:0-2500 GCA_015478945.1 Trachelipus rathkii | reverse complement strand
TTGATTTAAAAAAAACAAAGAACTTTGTATCTTTTTCTTCTGAAATTTAAAATGAAATTTATTGACTAGTATCAACAGGTACAAAAGCTAATATATCAAGAGCACTGGTTTATACACGTTTCAAACTTAAGTAGAGACTATTTTCAAAACTGTAATGTATATCCATAGCTACTATAGTATTTGATGACTAACCTAAATTTCATTACATCTGACCAAAAAAAGATTGTCAGAGGATTTCGAGTAAAATTGTTTGCCAGGAATTGTGGTACCCGTCAAAATAACGCAGAAAAATAAAATTATTAATTGTAATAATTAGGCATCAAGATTAATCATTAAAAAAAAATATTTGGAGGTGCAGTAAACCCTCAGAAAAAAAAAAATACCCAACAAAAAAAAAAAAAATTACATCAAAAATCAATGTAACACAAGGGTGAACGTATTTTATGAGATAAGAAAATCACACTATTATCAATTAAGCCTAATATAAAGATCGAGGGTTGAAGGCTAGAAAACGAATGGTGGTACTGATGGCAACTTTTGAAAAAATTTTCAGTGTATTTTCTAGCTACAGATTTCCGAAAAGATCAGGTTGCAAACCAATGCTTTTTATATATATACTATACTATACTATTACTATACTATATATATATATACCGTATATATAATATATATATATATATAATATATATATATATATATATATTATATATAACTATATATATATACCTATATATAGTATATAATATAGTATATACTAATATATATAATATATATATATATATCGTACACCAGTATATATAATTATTATATATCATATAATCTCTCGTTATTGTATAAACGAAGGATATATACTAGCTATAATTCTTTTTTTATTATTATAATTATTTATATAATTATAATTAATTTTTATTTTTTAATATATATATATATATATTATATAATATATATTATATTACTAATATATTAATATATCTATATACTATATACTATATAGTTATTTAAATACATATATATATATCAGTATAATATACGTATAATATATATATATACTATATATATATATATACTATATATATATATACTATATATATATATATTATATAGTACTATATATATATACTGTATATATAGTAGTACTATATATATATATACTATATATATACTATATATATATATATATATAACTATATATCATATAAGTAGTATCTAATATATATATAGTATATTGATATATATATATTAGTATGATATATATTATCATATATATAATATATATTAATAATATATAGTAGAAAACAATTTTTCAATGATTGTAATCATTTCTTTTATTTTTCTGCAATTATATTTTAATGTGTCTGCATGCTAAAAGTCATGGTCAACGGGTGCTGCCTTCCGTGATTCGAATTTTAACAGCTTTTGGCAGGCCGCCAAATGCCTATCAACCACTATACTGAAAAGTTCTAGTGGAGAATAATGTTGGAAGAAATCGCAGGCTGTTTAAAAGGCACAAAGCTGAGTTGACTTTAAGCCAATCTTATTGAAAAAATGAAAACACTATTAAAACTCTTACAAGAACAAATAATATACGTGTGTGATTAATTAGTATAATTTCACTACTTCATTTGCTATCGGATTTGATTGTATGTTTTTTTCTCATTTTTCTACCTACTAATAAACCCTTAAAAAATAGTCAATCATGGCAAAGCTTATAAGGTTCATATAATTTTTTTATTTCTACCAATTCCCGCTGCCCTCCCTGCTGCGCCCATAGATTTTGTTACTTTTTACAGTACTTAACCTTTTGCCCTATTTGTAAATTTACAATAAAAAGAAATTTGGTCAGTTTTAAAATAGGACAAGTCATAAGTGAGATATTTTTTATTCACTGCAGTCAGTGGCTCTTAAAGAAAGAAGACTGATCATTTTTTATTTTTTTCTTTTAAATTCTTCATTACTATTTTTTAGAATTGTCTAGGCTGTGATTTTTATAAAATCTGTTTGATGAGGTCTGCATACCGGCTAATTTGTATAATAAATTACCTAAAGGAGAATTAAATTAGGTTATACAAAATTGGTATGAAAAGCGCCTGCACCATTGGTGGAAATTGTACTTAAAACTGGGGGCCCATTATAAAATCAATCTAAATCATTAAGATTATTAATTATTATTTTGTTTTAAATAATATATAATTTCGAGTCAAAAATTGCATTTGTTAATATCTATTCATATCACTGTCCCGCGCACACATGGTAATAGCATCCAAAAAAAAAATAACTAATAATAATAAACTCGATGTTATATAATTAAGAAATATTATATTTAAAGAATAATTTATTTTTGTAAAAACAAACTGACTGACCAAATGGACAATGAATTTGAAATTTTGATAAGTAATCACGACCTTTCACTAGTCAGAGGATTAACCGAACTATTATACATGCTGTGCTACCTATGCCTATATTAACTAGATGCACATAATTTCATAGTTTTATTTCATCT
>JABUQX010097218.1:0-12500 GCA_015478945.1 Trachelipus rathkii | reverse complement strand
ACAAGACAAGACAAAGACATAACACGAAACGTTAATTATAACAACCACATAACGAGAAGGTTCTCACGCTCTTTACTCCATGCCTAAAAAGATAGAACACACATACTCGTACATACACACGCGCACACACACTCATTCTTCTCCCTCTCTCTCTCATAATATATATATATATATATATTATTATATATATATATTATTATATATATATATATAATATATATATATATATATATATATATATATTATTATATATATATATATAATATATATATATATATATATATTATATATATATGTCGCTTTTAATTTACGGCCAGACATTTATTTAAACCCCCTTTTTATACAAATTCATTTGCCACTTATCTGTCCACTCAAGAAGTTTATCAAGGTCATTTTGAAACTTTATACATCCATCATTATTCCCTACTGAGGTAGCCACTTTAGTATCATCTACAAACTTAGAAACCTTACATTTAAGTCCCTGGTCTAAATCATTTATATAACTCAGGAGCAATAATGGCCCCAGACCTGAACTATGTGGGACACTACTTTTCACTATATCCCATGATGACTTATCGCCATTTAGTAGTAAACACTGCCTTCTATTCCACAACCACTCTTTTAATCCAACTATGTGCCACTCCAGCCTTATGTGGGGGACCTTATCAAAGGCTTTGCTGAAGCCTAAATATTTAATATTAACTGGATCTCTTCTGTCAATGTAGCCAGTAATGTATTCATAAATTCTAAAAGGCTTGTCTGACATGATCTATCCATTTTAAAACCATGCTGGGAGTCATACAATATCTTGTTATTATCTAAATATTTCTCTATATGACCTTTCAATAACTTTTCCAAAACTTTTACAACCTGAAATGTTAAGCTAACTGGCCAATAATTTCCCAAATCTTCCTTACAACCTTCCTAATAAATAGGCAAAACATATACGGTTTTAATAAGAAATAATAACAATATAACAAGATTATTACCCATTCTACTCATATTTATACATTTTTCCTACCTTTGGGTTTTCTATCCTATTTCAGACTAAATAGATAAAAACAAAAATTCTAATTTTTTTTTTTTTTTAAGAAATAGGAGTCGCAAAGAGACCTCCAAACAAATGAGCCATTGTAGAAGAACTGGATACATCCTTGAACATATATGATTCTGAAGCAGATAACTCTAATGCTGATCCACATTATGATCCATTTGAAGAATTTCATTCTGAAGATGATTTCGATCCATCAGACGATAATACTAAGAATTTTTTAATTCACTTTCATTTCAAGGATATCTAAGAAGAAAGAAAATAGAACAATAAGATCTAACACCTTAGATGGAAAGTGAATTTAAAATGAGATGATTAATAATACTTTACATTTTACTGGTAGAAAACATGTTAATCGTGCTCAGTGATCTTTCAAACGATTTGAAACCATTGGAAGTTGATCCAAATATATTTAGAGATGAAGTTTTAAGACCTAACAGTAATAAAGCATAATATCCTATGCTGGGCCAATTTGTTACTGCAAATTATAAAGGTTACAGTAACACTTAAGAAAAAACAACATGACGAGGAAAGGATGTGTTAAAAGTATTCTGTCCAACAACCAAAGTAAGAAATCAAAAAAAAGTTATATTAGACATTTTAATGGATTGGGATTATGAAAAGACTTCCCACATACAGAAATACTTGGAATACAATGAAACCCAATATATAAAAACTATCCCATGAGCTATCATGCAGATGAGCAAGCGTTAAGAGATTCAGCTACCGCTCAATCTGTTTCCATTTTTGTTGCTAACTAGTAACATTGAAAAAAGAGGTGATCGTATAGGTAAATTAAAACTTTGCTCTGTTAACATTTTATTCGTAACAATGTTTGACAGGATAGTATTTAAGGGACAAAACTTGAAGAAGAAGAATAGGTAATTCATAGTCGATTTTACTTTTGAGTCCCATGGAGAGTGCTAACATTGACAAAAACAACTTCGCCCTTTATATCATGGTCAACAGCTATTAATATTTATTTTAAAACTTACTCGAAGGAAAAGTTCGGTTATTTACTACAATCTGCAGAAAGGTCAGAGGTGTATGATTCTAGCACAAGGATAGTATAGTACTAAACAAAGTTTTCTTTGTGTGTACCTAAAATGGGTAATCTTCTAAAATGAAGAACAATAAGTGTGAGATACATTTTCGTGTGATAACTTTTTTCATTTGAATTAGTATGAAGAGTAGCGGAATATTCTTTTATTTATAAAGAGAAAAGACACCACATCCATGTACAGTAAGTAACTACATTGCTTGGGGAAAATGAATCATCCAAACTGGAATTCCTTACAAATATTTGAGTAAAATCTTTTAAATATCAAAAGAAGATGAAAATGGTATTGTTGTGTTGAAATGGAAAGATCAACAAGATGGAGACTGCTCTCAATAATTCGCACCCCAGACAAAAATTGTGTAAATTAGAAGGGCTTCTAGTGATGAAAGAATTGATGAAGATCAACCTGGCATTTCTACAGGAAGCAGGGCACGGAAACGCAGGGAAGTGTTAAAAACGTAGCTGTAATTCTATCTTATAATAAAGAAAAATGTGGGATATATATTTCCGACCAAATGGCTGCTAATAAAACTCCCCTATGAAAAGAATTAAAATAGTTTAGGAAACTTGGATTTGCATTGCTGTTCTGTATGGCTGTTATCAATGCATGAAGAGTTTATATTTAAAAAAAGATAAGAAGATAAATATAAAAATCTTCTGAGAATCAATAACTAAATCGCTTTTGGGTGTCGAATTTTCATCAAGAAACCCAAAACCAAAATGCAACATAAAGCACTTTTCTAAAATTTATGACCAACAGTGATGGAAGAAATAAGAAGGGCGTGCACACTGTGCTGTGAAGAAAACAGGAAAAAATTTATGTGGTGCCGACTTTAAGCCAAGAAAGAAAGGTTTAAATAAAGTATTACACACTGCTGTGTCATTTGAACATATACCGATCCTCTTACATTTCTTTGCTTTGAAAAAAACACCATAAGAAATGAGGAGCAAATTTATTTTTTTTTTAAAAATTATATAGATTTTTTTTCTTATGTATTTATATTTTCCCCACTATACACTTTTAACAAACATTACTAAGGTTAAAGCATTATAAAAATAAAGAAAAAGCTAAAATTTTAGTTGGTAAAGTAGAAAAATGCTATATAAATTTTTTATATTACTTCAAGAAATTTGTTTAAATTATTTTACGTAAAAAGAAATTGGTTAAATTTGCTATGAACAGAAAACCATTTCAAAAATAACAGATAGATGAATTTATTCCAAACCATTTAAAATTTAATAAAATTATATATTTTAGATAAATTCAATAAATTTTCATTTAAATATAGAAAAAAGACAATTTTACTCCTGGACGCCAAATGAAATAACCCAAAACTTTCTTGGGTCACACTATATAAATCCCATTGAATATAACACGTATACTGTCAGCCAGTTTGGTAGACGCACTTTTCAAATGAGAAGGTTAGTGTCACCCAAATTGACTGACAAAGCACCAAGTGAAATTGTAATGTCAGTCACACACTGGCTGGCATTGCAGTCAATGTGCTAAAGTTGTTGCACGCAATGAAACTAAAGAGCCAAGTTACTAACCATGACGCCCTAACTTCTCCTTTCATGAACCGATCCTATTGACATACCCAAGCTCCACTATTCACGTTGTAACCATTTTCTTCACAAACTCTCTAGAAATCATTCAAGAATATGCCTTGCTGACTTTAAAATTTCATCTCGCTTTTCAGTTGTTTTTTCGCTTTGTTTTCTCCTCTCTTTCTGACATTCACACTTCTCCAAATCCAACTCATATATATATATATATATATATATATATATAAATATACACTATATACGACATATCTATATATAATATATATATATATAATATATAATATCTATCATATACTACTATAATTATTATATATAACCCCTACGTATATATTGTTATTTTATAAGATATATAACTGATTTATACGTATATATATAATAATATATAATATATTTATATATATATAACTAGTATAATATATATATTATTAATATATATATTATAATATTATATATATATAATTTATATATATCTGTATACTAAAATAAGTATAACTATACCAAACTTTTTAAATAATGAGTAATAAAATATCTCTATTAAAGAAATATATATATAGTAGAAATTAATTATATATCTCTATGAATTCAGTATGATGGTATATCTATCATAGAATAGCATAAAAATGGGACTCTCTATCTGTTATTCTAGAAATAATTAATTTAATATGGACATATATTTTTAGTTTTTTTTTTCAGTCTCTAGTCTATATCACTAAATCTTTCATTTATCTTTAATTGAATTTTATTTAAAAAAACAAAAAATAGTTATATATTAATTATTTATAGTTGAAGATATAGAACTCAAATTATGTTTAAAAAACTAACAATAAAATACACCGATAATAGTTTTACAATGTGACTTTAACTTAATAAAATAAAATACTCATTCTGCGGAATTAATTAATTTTATTCCTTTATAGTTTAATCATAAGAGTCCTACTAACTAATATTAGGAAACAATTAGTCACCTACATAACACACAAATAATATAATTAATAATATTAAATAAATTTAATTATAATATAAATAATAATTATAATATAATAAAAATTAAATATTATTAATATTATAATAATATATAAATTAAATAAAAAATTAATTATAATCTAATATTATATAATTTTATAAAACCTTTACAAATAATAATAAGTTAAAAATTAATTAAATATAAATATAAATATCTGATATTTATCAATTTTAGCAAATTAATCGAAAAATATTAAAAATATTATAAACTACCTAATTATGTCCCTATTTTTTTATTTAATTTTTATTTTATAATATTAATGTATTTAATATATAATTAAATATATTTATATATATATAATTTAGTTAATATTACTTCATTATTATTAAATATTATTATAGTATTATATCATATTATTATTATTTACTAATAATTTAATTAACTATTATATAAGTTATTTAATTATTATTAATTTATTATTATTATTATTATTAATATATATAAATAATACTAAATTATTATTTAAATTAATTATTATATTATTAATTGCTTATAATTGTTATTATGATTATTAGTTATATTTGTTATTGTTATTGTTTAATTGTTTAATTGTTATTTGTTATTATGTTTTGTGTTATATATTAATTATTATTGTTATTATTGTATAATTTAGTTATTGTTATATTATTTATTTATATCTCTTTTGGTTTAATGACCTTTTCGTAATTTTTACTTTTGCCGTGATCGTTTTCAATAGCAATTTGTTGTTTGGACGGATAACCGTTCATCATTTTATTCTATTAGATATTGTGTATCGCTTCTCGGTTCTGTCCTATTACCCCCAAACATCTTCTACTTTTCGATTTAATGGACTTTCTGTTGTCTTATTATTTTCATCACGTATTTAATTCCTAAGTAGAAGGCTCCAATCTTCATTACTCCTTTATTTTAAAAGACGACCTACCAATAGCACTTTATCTCGTTGCTAGTAGGGTCCAGCTTTAGTTGGTAAGATTCTAACCTCTGATCTTTCTCAAAATTCTAATGGGTCCATTTGACATGAAGGGTTGTGTTTATATTATTAATCGTTCTCCTCCCTCATCCTTTCTAATCGACATTTACTCTCAGACGCAACTGTACATCTTCTTTCAAGGAAAACACAACGTGCCCCATCAGTATGCGGTCTGTCCTCCAATTCTTGCGTTTTTTCTTTTTCTCTTGTGACCTAATATCACATATCATTAATGAAGAATCTTTCTCAACCAAGATCTCTCTTCAAAGAAAGGTTTGGGGGTTCTTATATAGGGAGATCTCAGAATTTTTTCGCCGCTCAACACCACAGTTTCCTGTTCTTTAGGAATGTTGTTGTTCACCTAGTTGTAAGCCTCAAAATATCTGGTAGTGATTTCGCTCACACGGTCCTGCCATGAAAAGTGTGAGTTTTCTAGTTGGTTTTTGCGTTGTTCTGCTAAACACTCCTGGCTCTCACGATAACTCATACTCTCTCTCCAGTCTCTTTACTGCCCGTCGAACCGTTGCATCTCTCTCTCTCTCTCTCTCTCTTCTCTCGGTCTCTCTCTCTGCGTCTGCTCTCTCTCTCTCTCTCATCTACTTCTCCTCTTTGTATTCTATTGATATTTGATTTACTCTAGAATGTTTAATATTGTATTCCTTCTTCCAAACTCGCAGGCTTGTATACCTACCTTTTGCTCCACTCGATTGTTACATTTTTATTTCCACAGCTGCGGAGCCGTTATGGGCTGGAGCACGAGTGTCTGAGATGGAGAGAGGAATTCAGAGTCAAAATTTTTGAATTTGACTGCTGGACAGTGTCGGAGTCGTTGGAGATCTGAAAGATTTTTGTTTAAGTGGTATCGTCGGTGTTTGTTATGTCGTGTTGAATATAGTTGGATCTCGAAAATTTTTCGTTATAGTAGTGGTAGTCGTGGTTCAAAGTTCGAGAGTCAAGAATTTCCAAATTTGAAGTTGTTAAGGGATTCGGTGAGTCGGTTATGTCGAAAAATTTATTTTACGGGAACTCTCCGTCAGCCCTGCGTATATAATCTTACTTCCCAATGTCATTAGTGAAGATATTCAAAAACAATTGAATTAATGATGGTTGTTTAAAGATAGTGATCGATAATATTTAGTATTTGCCTTTTGTCAAGACCAGGATTTTATGTTGTGCACTGTGTTTGTCGGGAGACTATGTGTCTGGTAGCGTAAATATCGGTGATAGAGGTTGTCGCATTAGTACGACTGCTCTCGGGAGAAATTATATATTTGTGTACATCGTAATTGATGTTCTTATAGTAATGCGAATCAATAATGTCAATAAATAAACTTTAAAATTATGCTAAATTACGACTTTGCTGCCATTTAAAATGGAATGTGCTTGTTGTTGATTGTTAGGATGTTGTGATTGTTATTACTTAACTACACTAGGCAATCTCATTTTGTCCAAATATAATAAATTTAGATGATTTGGTACTCCGATGTTGTGTACGATACTCATGAAAAAACAATATTTCTAAACTCTTGCTCTCGTATAACTGCCGATAATTCGCATAACATTCATTCTGTGAACATATCCAAGAATTTGCTTACTAACGTTTTAAACAAGAATTCGATGTAATAAACAATTAGAGGCAGAGTAATTAGAGCTTAGTTACGGGATAACGCATCAAACATGATCATAATATAAATGTATGTAAAAATAAATAAAGACAGGATGAGAGTGTGAAATGATAGGAACAGGATAGCTGCTAAATGTGATTACAATTCAACTTGTACCGTTTGAATTGTATCCAAAACGAAGAAAGTAAAAGTTGTTTTCAAAATTTGAGATTTTGATAAAATCTTAATGATACGAAGTAATAATGTTCTCGATGACTGATTAACATTGTGCACACATGAGATGTAGAAGTCATACTCTCCTTTACACTGTTAAGCAGAGTGTGTCGTGATTTTGTCTCCACAAATACTTGTTCATGCAGCAATCTATATAGCATCATAACGAGACAAAAATAGCAAAGACAGTCACGTACCCTAAAAATTAATGGAATCTAAGTTCTAAAGAATCGGAAGCGGAATGGAAAGTTTGAGCTATCTTAGGTAAGAGGCAATGTAAATTAGACATGGGATAGTACATTTCTTATGCTCTCAAAGATCTTCTGCAACTAAAAAAATTGTAATGTGTAGTATAGCTATGTATGATCTTGATGGCTGCACGG
Organism: Trachelipus rathkii; assembly: GCA_015478945.1. Classification (NCBI taxonomy): domain Eukaryota; kingdom Metazoa; phylum Arthropoda; class Malacostraca; order Isopoda; family Trachelipodidae; genus Trachelipus; species Trachelipus rathkii. The sequence goes on along the minus strand of JABUQX010097218.1, from coordinate 4,626 downwards.
TTACTTATACTCTAGTATAACTATTCTACTTAACTTCCGATATCAGTCAGTTGATACTGAATATTACTCGAAAACCCTTTCGTTAAAGAATTATTAAAAACACCCATATTATTACGTGATTACAAATATAAATAAATAAACTCAAATACTTTGAGTCTCAAGATGATAAAAAATATTTATTTTTATTATAGTAGATATTCAGTAAAGTGCAAATTTTACAATAATAATTTGTAATAAAAAGATAGTGGAGTAATTATGTAATTGTCATATTTGGAATAATGAAATATTTTATATATTATTATTAATAATATCTTTTGACGCGCCTAATCTTGTTTCAGATAATGGGGTCTGGGTGATAACTGATATAATAATGATAATTTTAATAAATGTCTCTCAGTATAGATTTTATAGACTAAAGAAGCGCTCTTTGATGAACGGAATTGGAATGAGAAAATTCTATTTTTGGAACAGAGACCAAGAAGGAAGTCATGACCTTTTCCAGTTCAGTGATTCCTTTAGTATCCTTTTTTAAAGACTCTCAGTATTGCTTGCTTCGACATCTTTTGCATTAAATAAGGAAGTCGTAAATATATAGTTCTAAATGTGACAGCAAGTGGCGGAAGGAGTATCTTGTAGTGCGCTGAACTCATAATCGAGGTAATTATTTCTGGCATGGAGGCGGATATTTCATTTCTGACTCTTCGAATAAAGCTAAAAATCTTTTGTTTTAATTCAATTTGATCTCATGCTTTTATCTTACCTATTCAATGTTTACAGTAAAAGAGGACATTCTTAATGAACCAATTTGACTATAAAAATTTAATGCCGATTTGATGCCGCTTGCACAATTACAGCTTTGCAGCTCCATTATTTTACACCAATGTGAATAAATAGAAATGATTTTGTGTTCCTTTCTCTGCCTTAAAAATAAATGCGTGAAATCTCGTTGATCTATAGTACTCGGTTAAAAAGGAGGATTTATTGATGAAGTTTTTTATTTTCAGGAAACAATTGTCTGTGTGAGAATAGAATTAGGACACTTAAATGTCATGGCCTCCAGGACATGTCTTGTCAAGATGAGTAAATATGAATTTTTTGAAATTCAAGAAGGAAGAAATTTGAATTATATATATAGTAGTTAGGGATTTTCACCCTTTCAGTAGAATATAAACTAGGCAATCTTTCTATTAATTATCCCATATTATATATAAGACTATATAGGCTACGTATAAATGCTTTCTATATGTTTCTTCACAAGTACTTACTAAGATGATATACTTTGTACTTCTAGGACGCTTATAAGATTATCTATAACGCTTATATAATATATATATATATATAGTCCAAGTATAAATATATGTACATTTTCTTGGACATATAAGCTCACAGGAAATCACGTGAATATATGTGTGTTGTTACGTGTAGGTGTCCGCTGTGTGTGTGTGTGTGTGTGTGTGTGTGTGTGTTTGAATAAATATTATGTTAATTAATTAAATCATAAATTATATTTCGTAAAAGTTTACAACATTTGAATTATATTATAAAAATTATATTGTAAAATATATTTGCATCATTATACTTTAACTAAGTAAGATAAATAAATGCATCTATTTTCTATGAAATATTACAACTTAAAAATTAATTCCATTAATGAAGATGTGATTTCCATGCATACAATTTCATTTTTTTTCATCATGCATACAAAATTTATAACAGAATTAATTTATTCTAACTGAAAATGGAATAAGCACAAATTAATACACATCAAATCAAAAAAAACAATTTTAGAAAGTACGGAGCTCTTCCGGAAAACCTGAAAAAGTTCCGGCCGGAAAGTTTGCATTATGAACCGTAACAATCAAGAAATAATACCCTATTTTCATAAATTGTAGCTAAAAGAGCTCGCTTTCTGCCCTGCTTCATCGTTTATCTGAGAAGCTTTTTTTCAGAGGAGTTCTGTAGCGTGGTTGAAGATAAGAGATGATGTGATTACTCCACAACTTAATTACTACATCCAACGTTGCAAAATCAAATAAGTTCTATTTTTAAGTAAGAAATTATTGGAATCTTTGTTTCTTAAATTTTAAAAATTTTATGTCTTAAAACAGTTTAATTACCACACTCTCTTGTATTTCCAGTAAACTGCCATATTACTTCGATTCTATATAATAATATTCATAATAATATTATATAACGATAATGATAATATTTCCATAAAAATAATAATTATTAATAATTAATAATAATAATTAATAATGAATAATGAATAATAATAATATAATACTTTATAAAGAATTATTGATAGCCTAAGAGTCTAGACTCTAGACTCTAGGGCTTATCAAGCTACAGGTACGAGTTGAAAATATTGTTCATTTTAAAGTTTTCGAAAGTATAGACTATGGTCATTTTATCATGATATGTGTTCACATGATATACCCAATTTTTTATATTATTTTTTAGCGTTGATCATCATCTTATACTGCAGTATATGACATAATACATTACTGAATTTTTTAGAGAGATTGAAAAAGTGGAAAAAGTTCCGGTATATTACCGGCCCGAACCAAGTTAGTTCACGGCACGGAACCGAACTTTAAACAATCGAGTTCCGTTACATCCCTAATTATATATAATATATATATATTATAATATATATAATATATATATTATTATATAATATATATATTATATATATATATATATATATATATATATAATATATTATATATATATAATATAATACTAATAAACTTCTATTATATTATAAATCGCATTTTATATTATTAAAAGTTAGCACTTTAGTAACCAAAGTATTATTAAACCAAGTATCCATTTGAGGGACGCAAGCCACACAACACTAAGAACATAATTTAGATGATCAAATCTAAATGAAGATCAAATAGAGCGATAATCAAAAGAGCTTTTAAAATTAATGTTCCCTATATGAAAAAGTTGAATTATTTAAATTTTTTTTTTTTAGATTTACATACATCATAAAGCACAATATTTAGCTTTCTACACTATACTCTACTACTACACACACTACTACTACTACTACTTACTACTAACTACTATACTACCATACTACTAACTACTACTACTGTACCACTATAAAATATACAATAATAAAAAATAAATAATAATAATAATAAATAATAATGATAATAATATAATAATAATAATAGGGAATTAATAATAAAATAATAATTAATAATAATAATAATATAATAATAATATTAATAATAATAATAATAATTTTTGGCGTATTTTTAAATGGATGAGAAAATATCTAAATTAATTATTTTTGTTTTATCAACAGTTTAAGAAAAAATATAACAACCCAGACAACTGTCAAAAGATAATGTTTAAAATTGGGAGATTTTACTTAGGTAATATATAATTATATATATATATATATAATTACCTCCTCCTGATATATATATGATATATATAACTCTAATATAAAGTATATATATCAATAACATATTATAGTTAGGTAATAGTCGTTAGATAAGAATATCTATCTTGGTACATGTATTGTAAATTACCATTAAATACGTCACTATAGAATATAGTATTCAAACACTTTTTTGAGCACATAAATCATTTATATTTACACACTATTTTAATAATATTTAATATTATGATTATATTATTTGTTAAATTATATATTTTTATTAATTATTAGATTATTAATTATTAAATATATAGTATATTTAGTAAAATTAATTATAGTTTAATAGTATTAATCAGTTAGATTGAATTTTAATATATATTAAAATTCAATACTATTTAAATATTATAAATATTATTATTAATATATTAATATTATTATTATTATTTTATATTAATATATTAATTTATATATAATTAAATAGACGTTGAAATTCCATTCAATAATTTAGTTGGTATTATAATAAAAAAATTTTAAATATACCATTCTAGAGTTAATATTAAAAACTTTATTAAAATGAAGAAATCGTTTATCTTACACATTGATTTCTACTGGAATTATATTAATCTCTGAGTTTATATATATTTTATTATTATTTAATTTTAATATTTATTTAATTATTATTATTTAATTATTTTAATTATATTTATATTTACCTCACAATATTAATTTATATGATAATTTACAAATTATTATTTAATTTTATTATATATTATATAATTGATTATTTATATTTAATATTATTATTATTATTATTATTTAATATTATTTATAATTAATGAAATATTTTATATCATTGTAATATTTGTATAATTTATATTATAGTATTTATTATATAATAGAATTATATAAAATTATTTATATAAGTATATTTATTATAATTGATTTATTTTTATTAAATATTAATTGATATATGATATATTATTTAATGTATTTTATATATTGATTTAATTAATATATATTAGATTTTAATGTTATTTTATTTGATTATTAATTATTATTATAATTATTATATAATTATTTATTATTAATATTAATTTATTATATATTAATTAATTTATTAATTATTATTATTTATTATTTAATTTAATATTTTAATTTTATTTATTATAATTATTATTATTTATATATTATTATTATTTATTATTTGTTTAATTAGTTAATAGCTATTT